>JAOTRQ010055098.1:0-14500 GCA_028565875.1 Hoplisoma paleatum | reverse complement strand
TTCATCCTGCATTTTGTAAAGTTGCTTTGAGACAATATCTATTGGAAAAAGCGCTAAATAAATAAAGTTGACTTGATATATACATATACTACACACACACACACACACACACACATACATCGTAAACCGTTTAAAGAATAAATTGACCGAGTTTTTAAAAGTGTCCAAGTAGTGTTGATAATGTAGTCCAGGACCCAGTAACCCAGGCAACCAGGATCATCTTGCTGTGAAGCAACAGTTCTACCCTTGTGCCGTTCGGGAATACAGTTTTACATTAAGAATTACAGTTTTATTTTAAAATCAAAATAAAAGTTAGATAATTGATGGTTTGGCAGTTGCTAATGCACCAGTGCCGTAAAGACCAGCGCCGCCGGTCGCTCCAATAAACAATTATGCATCTGTTTGGCTTCCAAATTATAGGTTGGTCCGAGTCTGAGAATCGTAATAAAATGTCAAAGTAGATGTTCAGAATAATAGAGGAATTGTTTTGATGTGCTCTTGCTGGTAGAATAAAAGAGTGTAAAAAGACGTGGGTAAAGATTTTATTGAATCGGGATAAGGAATGATTTTGACGCTTGTGCATCTGATCCAGTAATCAGAAGCGTTGCCAGTACCAGCTTCTTCTTTGCCAGTGAAGCCACTGTTGTGCTTTTGAATGAAGACTCGCATTTACTTTTACTCCGCGGTACTCAAATGGGTTCCATTATAAAGCTGCGACAGAAGTGGTAGTTACAGGGCCGTGATGACTTAATGCTGATTTATACTTTTACTATCATCAGAGGAAACCAGAGCACCCGTCTCATCTCGGATACCCACTTTGCCACCCCTTATGGCTTTGGCATGGCACTCCAACAAACTCATTACAGACTTCTGGAACATCTAATTCGATTATAGCTGGTCGCTAATTATGTGCTTACACACACACACACACACACACACACAAAACGACAGTAATATTTAAAATTGTAATATATAAAACCGTAATAATTACAAATAACACAAAGATATGTTGTGGAAGGGATGGGTGGGCATGGTGGCTGAGTGGTTATAGCACTGTCGCCTCACAGTAAGAAGTCCCGGGTCGGGCTGGGGACTTTCTGTGTGGAGTTTGCATGTTCTTCCCGTGTCAGCGTGGGTTTCCTCCGGGTACTCCGGTTTCCTTTTACAGCCCAAAAACATGCACTAGGTTGATCGGAAATGTGAAATTGTCCAGTAGTCTAACCAGTTCCCACCACTTACTGATGGTTGTCGTCAGGAAGGGCATCCGGATGGAAAACTCTGCTCCAAACATGAACGTCCGACCCCAGGAACTGGGAAAATATACGATAAACGAAGAGAGAGAGAGAGAGCGAGAGAGAGAGAGAGAGAGAGAGATGTTGTGGAACGGATGGACTGATTATGTTAGTGAGCATCGTGATGTGTGCTTTCTGTTTAAAGCTAATTCATGTACAATTACCCAGCAGCCTCTTGTAGGTCTACAGCAATTATAAATATAAAGTAGAATCCAGAGAAGGAAGGAAAAGTTCCTTTTTATGGCCTGATTCAGTTCTTTGTTCTTTGTGATATTTCACTTTTCTTTATGACCTCATCTATGAAACAAGGGTTTCGATGTGTCATTATTGAACCTCTTGACACGTTAAACCTTCACTAATCCCCAGTTTATTCTATTGTTCTCATTGATATATTATGTTTGTGTAGCGTCCCGGGCCACGCCTGTACGAACCAGTCAGCCCAGTATGCTAGCGATCATACGCGTTATATCAGAAACGAACGAGGAGTTAAATTTGCTGACTCTGCCACAGGGCATCCGGTGTGTGGTGCAAGACAGCAGCCGTCGTTGCAAAAGATTCGACATCGGTGGGTAAACGCAAACCACAGATGTTACAACAGGGCTGCAGAGATGAGGAACGACGGCCATTCGTTGTACAATAACACTTAACTCGGAGCTCGATTAGAATTAAACGTTTTATTCGTAAATAATTTCAGTGAAGAAATCATTTAAATTGCTTTAATGAACCGGCACGACGGCTTAGTGGTTCAGCACTGTCCCCTCACAGCAACGAGTCCCGGGTTCGATTTCCAGGGGGGCCTTCTGCATAGTGTTTTTGCCTGTACTCCCCGTGTCCGCCTGGGTTTTTATGCTGGGTACTCCGGTTCCCTCCGACAGTCCAAAAACATGCGGGTAAGATTGTGTTTGATGTCACTCATGTATCATTTAGCACTTTGTATGATGTGGATTTTCAACATTTTTTCATCAAAGTGACTTACATTTGTCATTTAGTGCTCATTTCCAACACACACACACACACACACACACACACACACACACACACACACAGTGTTCCAGTTAAATGTTTGGACACACCTCTACCACTTCAGGTTTTTTTTTTTTACATGGTACACACCTCCAGGCTGTGTTCGATGTTATTACCAAGTAAGACACAATCAATCTGACCTAACCTCATCGCAGCTATCTGCAGAGTGAAGGTAAAGCAGTAAACAAGTGCTCAGCACCGACTAAAATTAAAGTTTTACGACCTCTTGTTGTTACTGACGTGATTGTAGCGGGTTCGAGAACATGTTACGGTCGGGATCTATTTTATAATGATAGTTCATAAGTTCCTGAACCCAATAAGACACAATTCATCCGTGACTTTTGTACATAAAGTCGTATCAAAGACGTCAGTGCTTCAAGTCAACTTGACTGCTGGCCATAATGTTGTATTTATGTATTCATATCTATACATTCCAAATAGTAATTGATCAACGTTGCTTACAAATTAACCCTTGGTGTGAATGATTGAGATTCGTTGTTCAATAAGGAGGATCGAATGAAAATCGACGTGCAGCCAATTAAAGTGTCATATATTTATTATTCGTCATCACCATGGAGTCTTTGTGTAGCACTTACGATTCAAAAGACCGGTTCAGTTTTGCTTATTTATTTATTTTTTCTGCCAGTGTTTATTAGCTCTTGGTTTACATAATCCGATCGAATCCATTATAGATACCAACTGTCACAGGAGGGAATGTTCTACTTACAAAAGCCTCCAGTACACACCCAACACACTCCCTCTATAAATGACTTACGGATTTTGCTGTCTCTTACACTTAATGATCAGCATTCCTGTGCTTGGATGTCTTTTAGGGTTCGCAAATAAAAATAAATCAAAAGATTAATACTCGATACTCGATTTGCATCACGTTTTCAGCATTTAGCAGGCGGTTTTATACAAAGGAAGGAAACTTGCAGTACCTGGAGTAAATCCATTGGGAGAACATGC
The DNA here is from genome assembly GCA_028565875.1 of Hoplisoma paleatum. Lineage (NCBI taxonomy): Eukaryota > Metazoa > Chordata > Actinopteri > Siluriformes > Callichthyidae > Hoplisoma > Hoplisoma paleatum. The sequence goes on along the minus strand of JAOTRQ010055098.1, from coordinate 11,216 downwards.
TATCTCTATACAGAGAGCCACCGGGCGACAGTGCTAACCACTAAGTCACCGTGCCCGACCATACATCGGTGTGTGTGTGTGTGTGTGTGTTTGACACACAGCGAAATTATTCTTCTGCATTTAACCTAATCTGTGCACATATTCACACACACTATATGGTGGAAAGCTCGTAGCGTCGTCAAGGGAGCAGGAACTGAACCGGCAACCTTCCGATTACAAGGACCCAAGCCCAGTTCTTCAACCACCAGGCCACGGCTGCACCACGTTAGCGAAAAGTTTTGTCTTCAACAGCTGAGCGCACTGATTAGCAGTACAAACCTTTGATCTAGTAATGTAGCTTAATAATGACCGACCTGTTATTACATGTTTTTATATCATACCACCCTCTTCATCATCTTGCCTTATCTTACGCTTAATGCCTTTTGATCTTATAACAATCATACGGTTCACATCTGAGTCTTGTTAGTGACGCTGTGCCGGTTCTTTAGTATCTCGTATAGAAGCGCCGTGGAAACATCTGGCTGTGTGAACACACAAATACGAAAACGACAGCGCGGAGCACTAAAAAAAAAAATAAGCTGACCAGCTGAACATCGCTGCGACTCTATAAGCACATATACACACACACACACATGTTTACCCTCTCAGCCCAGAGACAGTCAGCTCATACGATGTGTATTTATAGTACACTTTGTCGTGTAAACACTCTATTACCTCTACTAAGAGCTGCTTCAGCATTTAAAACCCTGTCCGCCTTATTCTGCCTACACTCCCCCCCCCCTCCTCCCTGGCTAGGAGTACATCGGTCCTGCCAGCCTCTCCTCAAAGCACCTGCTGTAGCGTCGGGTGGCAGAGCGTTTGAAGTGGTGCTGATCTGATCTGGTAGGATAAACTTTGACGAATGCTACAGTCAGTATCGTGTCTTCATCAACCGCCAGGCTTATAAACTCTCACAGCTGTTCCTCGCATGCAAAGCCAAGTCTTCTAGTTCTTTCTCGTTCAAGTCAGGCAGGGTTTTAACCACGGTCAAAGAAAAATGGTAGCTTTTGACTTCTATCAGCCTCATTTTGTTTAAATTAGGAAGATGAATCGAGTACGTTTGGTCGGCTTTGTAACTGGATCGCATCATTATCAGTTTTGACACTTGGATTTTTCAATAAAAAAATGATTTGGGTTTTTCGTGATGATTGAAACAGGTTCCGAGTTTGCAGATGTCTGCGTCTTCATGGATTGGTGCAATATCTGACCACAGTTACCATTGTAATAGTCTTTTATAATCACTTGTGGTTTGTGGTTTGTATTCTTTTATGTAAATATAATCCATGAGTTGCCCTAGTAACTTATATGGGTTGCGTTTGAGTTTGGGGTGTGGGGGGGTGTAAAGAATAAGAGCAGCCGGGCATCTGCATAGACCTGATTGGATGAAACGGGTTGGGTTATTGTGAGATGTGTATGTCGGTTCATTCTTAGTTCCAGTCCCAAACCCAATTAAAAAAAGGGAATCCGCTGATTATAAAATATTTTGTTACAAACGTCGAAATGTATTTAATAACTATAGGCGCTGAAATGTGTCTTTTTTTAAGTGGCATTAAACAACAACAAACTAAACTACATTTTGTTTACAAGTTGTTTACATTTCTTCACTATTATTATCCAGCCTTTATGTGCTTGTATGCACATGGTTTGCTTTTTAACCGTTATCTGAGATCAACACAGTATCGGAGAACACGAAGTGCTGATCAGAAGGTCCCCCCCCCACCCCTCCCAACAACCTCACTGCCATGATTATTCATGTGATAATGACACCTCCGAAGGCCACGTTTCTCTTTGCTCTAAATAAATGTCAGACCGGCGATAAATGGCCCCTGGGTGCAGCGCTGGGGTTAAGTGAGGGGCCGCGGCCGTAGCAAACCGTCAATAAGGAGGCATGCATCATTTTGAATTGTACAACTTTGTATACTTAATCTAAATTCTAGTGTTTAGAGATCCATCTTGGTCATAATGTTATGCTTGATTAGTGGTTATGTACTTATAATTAACAAAAGACTCGCCAGATTTAAGTTGCCAGAAGATGAAAGTATCGTTTCTTTCCCGTGGTGTTTAACTGCATATAACACTAACTGCAATACTTTAACTGACCATATTATCTTGCATGAGATAATATTAGATAATAAGAGGGGGCACTGTGGAGCAGATATGGTTTGACTTTGAGCCTGAGGGTGCCGACTTGCTTTTACAGGATGAACTCGGCGGTTTTGTAATTATTTCCTTGGTGAGTCTTTTGTTAATTATAAGTACATAACCACTAATCTGGCAACCCAGATCAATCTTAATAATGTATGATGCAGAAGTGTACAGATTTACAGTGGAGTTTCAATTAAAATCATCTCACTGAGAGAATATCATGTAATAAATTAAAAGGAAGGATAAAGGAAGGATGTCACTCCTTCAGTTTCCGGGATTCATGTGGAAATCGAGGCTGCGTTCCAGATGCCACTGACGTCTCTGCTGGGAACGGACCGGTCGCTCGCTCTGAAAGAAATGTGTGGGTTAGACGCAGCGTGTCACTGCTTAAAGTCAGGAAGAAAGCAGACCTGCCGGTAATTCCAACACCTACTGTCAAATATTTCAGATTTCATTCAAACGAGTTTTACAAGTTAAAACAAACAAACAAACAAACAAAACCAAAACTCCGATCACACAGGAGAGCCTCGATGTTTAATCGGTGATCTCATGAGTACAATGTAGCTGTTTTAAGCACATGAATTATCTTCTGTAAATATGGGTTTGCGTCTTGACACTCGCTGGCCGCGCCTTGTGGCTATGATGTCAGCGCTTAATGCCAAGGCGAGCTTCAGGCTGGGACAATGTGCTTATTGTATTCCATCGCAAAGGTGGCATTTGGAAAGAGGAGGATTATAGTTGTGGAAAGGCCGTGTGCAGACTGTAATCCAGCAGGTTTACGGTGGTGGGCTTTCGTTTAGGAAGGGTAGCGGAAGGCATTTACACACGTTATATTTAAATTCATCTAATTCAGCTGCTTTGTCTTGTCTTGTTATATATATATCGGGCGGCACGGTGGCTGAGTGGTTAGCACTGTCGCCTCACAGCAAGAAGTCCCGGGTTCGATCCCCAGGTCGAGCGGAGTTTGCATGTTCTCCTCGTGTCAGCGTGGGTTTCCTCCGGGTACTCCGGTTTCCTCCTACAGCCCAAAAACATGCACTAGGCTGATTGGAAATGTGAAATTGTCCAGTAGTCTCACAAGTTCCCACCACTTACTGGTGGTTCTCGTCAGGAAGGGGAATCAGGACGGAAAACTCTGGTCCAAACATTAACGTCCTACACCAGGAACTGGGAAAACGCACGATATAAAGCGAATTTATATATATATATATAATATATTTATAATCAGTCAGGACTGGGTAGTTGTTTGAAGACATGTTGTGGGTTTGACTTTTAGTCTTTCAGGTGGGGAGGGGTAGAAGTCACTTCACCTTGGCCGGGGGCTCGTGAGCTCAGTGCCAGGCAAAGTGCCAGTGCCACCACTGACGTGCGCAGCTCTGACAGTGATGGACATGGCGGCTAAAAGGTCGTGTCTGCTAGCACCTGCCCCACGGTACGATAAATCTCTCAAGTCAGAGTGTATTACGAAGACTTATAAACACCAACAGCACGGTGACCTCTTCATTATATCTATATATATATATATATATATATATATATATGTGTGTGTGTGTGTGTGTGTGTTTTAATAACCTAATGTATTTGTGAATTTGTCAGATTACCTCACTTTGGATCTGGAAAGGATTTTTTCCAAACCTTTGCCTGCAAAGTTGAAACACACATCCATATTTAACAGACGAAATCTGAAGAAAAAAATGGAATCTTTGTTGCTCCACAAGGCTAGGGGGCGTCGAGTTTCTGTGGGTTCTGTCATGTTTGGGTCAGAGATCGTTGTTGTAGATCTTAGCTGATCGATATTGAACAACGAATGTTTTTAAATGCTAAATTGTAAACAAAACATCATAAACATCACTAATTAAAAACTTCACTATATTAAGCATTCAATCACTGTGTCATAAACAGAATGTTGGTGTATAATGCTTATTGCATTCTCAAAATTGCACTTTTATAGGTCCTGGGTTCGATTCCCACGCAGTGGGATCAGAGTTTGTGTGAAGATACTCGCACCGTCCGAAAACATGAGGTTCAAAAGGCATCAGGGTGTGTGTAATGCTATTGGCCGGGGCCCAACCAGGGTGTTACCAGGCCAAACGTTCATTGAAAAGCTGGGATATAAGCTCCAACAATGCAACCCCTCCCCCATACACACACACACACACACACCACTACCCCGTAACCCGAATATAGGTAGGATAGGTAGGTGAGGACTAATCATGGTGAAGGCCTGAAGTGACTGGTACGTCCCACCCACTAGTGAAGACGACTATAGATGGTGTTTAATGTAGAGCCATGTGTGCACTTCCTGTATGTCTGGAAAACATCTAACCCTGTTTACTCTGTACTCAAATACATCTTTGTTAACACGGTTGGGGAGGTTATACACAGGTCAAGACTACGCTGGACAAACATTCAGTAAACGTCTTACCACAGACACTCCCTGTTCTTCTACTGAACCCTGTTACCTCACACTTCTGCCGAAATAACCACACTGTGTTACGAACGGTTCCTTATAAGCACAAATCAATGCCGAGGAAGGTGTGGAGGCTTCCCGATTATTGACTTGGTATTGCTAAATGCATGCATGGGACCAGCTAGACTTGCTTTTTGACTTCGGATATTTTAATGGCTTGAATATTAAACATTAAATATTACATCATCATCACTAAGCAGCTTTAGGTAGTTCAGGACCTCCAGACCGAAGATACAAACGAACTCCTGCTCCTGTACCATGGAAGACTCTGAATTACCCAACACCAATCGTCCTGTTTTGGTTTTTGTTTTGTTTATTTTTAACAGAATTCGTCATATAAGGTTTACTCCGGGCTGCTCCGGGTTTCCATCCACAGTCCAAAACGGGGTTGAACTGGAATGCCCGTGTTTGATTTTGAAACTTGTGAACTGATTAAACTTGTAACTGTAATGAATAAATATACAATGATCATGTGAAATGTAATCAAGAGTGTAAACACACGTCCTAATAAAGAAACACCAAAGGGATATGATCTGAAACGATGATAATTGATTTTTTTGCAGTTCACATCCGGTTTTAAACTGCAAGAAGCTTGCAGCCTGGATTTTATGATGTCAGACTCGGCTTGGTCTCCGTGTCGGATTGTGTCACGGTGTTTCGAACATCTTACTTCTACACACAAGACCAAGAGCACTAAGCCGCGACCCTCTCATGGTCTCATGCCTTAATAAGGTGATTTACGGGGTTCTGTGGCACTACATGCTGTGAAATCACGCTGATGAATGCATCATGGCGTTCACTGTGTGTCGATGTCCATCCAGAGCCGGAGATCAAACCAAAATGATGAAGCGCGAAAGGGGCTTAAATGCATTTCCATGATGGAGTGGACGGACCTGTTTGGGTTCCGCGTTGTTTAGTGTACATGGACGTTGTTGCGTGAGGCGTGGCCCTGCAGTGATTTGGTTGAACATTTCGTTCAAAAGCAGGTTTATTTAAAATCCATCATGTTTTAATCCTTGTTTGTGTTCTGTAGAGATTTAAGTGTTGAGTAATAAAGGGCTGGGGTTCGACAGGCTGGTTCTAACTGCGCTTAATTACAATCACAAGCTCTTCATTTCATTCAGTAAGATTTTTATCTACTTGTTATTAAGGTTGACATAAGTTTGACTGTGTAGCCTAGTTGGGTAGAGCGTTGGGCTAAGAACCCAAAGGTTGTGGGTTCAAATCTAGGCTCTGCTACACAGCCGCTGTTTGGTCCTTGAGCAAGACCCTTAACCCTGTCTGCTCCAGGGGGCGCTCTGACCCCTCTGACTTCCAGACAAGTTGAGATATGCGAAGAGAAACATTTCTTTGTACTGTACATAAGTATATGTGTATTGACAAAAATTTGAATATTATATTATTATTATTATTGAGTGATACATGAGTGATTAGGGTAATGGGAAAGTAATCAGCAAGTTGGAAGCCGGTTTGAACCTGACCACCACAACGTTGCCGCTGTTGGGCCCTCTGAGCAAGGCCCTTAACCCTCGATTGCTCAAAACTTGTTTATTTAAAGCAAAGTTACTTTGCTTTATTGTAAATGTAAACTTGGGACGTCTGACCGTAGCTTTAAGCTGATTTTATCCGCTTTTAGTTTGAGTTCTTGTACAGTAACATGCTTTTATCTGCTTTTTAATTATTCAATATTTTTTTAATATTTTCTAGTGATTTTACGCGTCCAATATTTGTAGTGGACAGACGTGGAATGAGATGGTGTAAATAGTATCAGATTTTTACAGGTTGTTTATTAATTCATAACACCGAGTTATAAACTGGACTTGTTCAAATGTTTCATGTTCAACTTTTTTGCAGACGATTTTATCCAAAGCGACTTTCAATGATGACGGAACACCGTTTTGAGCCATCATCAGGTTAAGGGCCTTGCTCAGGGGCCCAACAGTGGTACGATTTGATGCTTGTCAGGCTTATCTTTCTGATCTTTAGTGCAGTATTTTCTACCACTAAGCTATCACATTATTACATTATTACATTAACCATTGTGACATCACAATAAAATCAAGTTTTTAAATTGCATCAAATAGCTTTTATCCAAGTAGGGTTTATGTTTAGTAGTGGAAACCAGGTTTACATGGGCCCAGGTACACCCGAGATGGTGTGTGTATGTGTGTGTGTGTGTGTGAGTGGGTGGGTGTTGTTTTTCCCATCCCACTGTTGAGTCTCATGCAGCTGTTGATTGTCATGAATGAGTCAATAACAGGTGTTTCATCAGCCATGTCCAGCTGTGTGTGTGTGTGTGTGTGTGCACGAGTGTGTGTTTGCATGCTCTGTGTTTGTAGGTGACTGCATGAATAATGTTGCTGTGTGGCAATGTTGTTTTTTCGTGGTTTTATTTTTGTGTTTTCTCATGTGAATCACGTTTAGCTTCTTGTGTTCTGCTGACTGACTCACGTCTCAGTTTTTGCTCGTTATGAACCTCTCTCGAAAATCTTTTCAGATACTTAAGGGACCGTCTACGTATTTCAGTTGGAGCAGTTTTAGAATTTAGATTTGTTTAATAAATCTTTTAAACCGTCTCATGTTGCTAAACTGGAGCTGGTTTCGTGATTGTGTTGTTATTATTATTATCTGGATTTCAGATGGAATTTATTTTTGCTAGCACACGTACACGAGAGTCGGAACTTCCTGGCATTGCCGTTGGTCAGCTGAACGCCATCCTGACCACGAGGATGCACAAACCAGTGTTTTCCAGGCCTAGATAAATAGGAGGGGTCGACAGAATCTTAACATTTAAACGATGCTAAATGAAGAATGTGAATCACGATCCACTGTGACGTCCCTCGACAGGAACAGCCGAAAGAAATTTATTCGGTTCTGTCCATCCATCATGGACACACACTGTGCAAATACACTAAACACCTGAACAGGTCGCTGGTCGTACTAACAAATACACACAAACACACACACACACACACTCACTCACTCAGGACAACTTCAGTATCTCCATTTAGGATTGCATTTAATTCATTCAAGTCTTTGGACTGTAGGAGGAAATTTGAGTATCTGGCAGAAACCAATACAGACCTGGAGAGAGCATGCAAACTTCACACAATTATCCCTACATTGTTATACCCGGGAATTGAACCCAGGACGTGTTGCCGGGAGGCGATCTGCTTGTCTCTAAGCCACTGTGTTGCCGTTTATGATGTCATTATTGTTATTTATTGTGAAGCGCCCGAAGTGGAAATAACACACGCCCGGATATTTGTGACATCCATTTATGTGAGTGCAGTTGTGTTACTTTTGTGTGTCAGATCAGTTTGATCATTTCTGACTTTGTCGTTAATATAAAAAGGACCCGTTTGACAACACGTGCTGCAGTAAGAACACGGAACAGCATGTATGAGTCCCGTCAGTCACACGTTTCTTCTCTTTCCGTGCCGGTAAGAATACGCAATACCCTGCAGCCTGACACCTGGGTTTGCATCATCATGAGCAACAGTCAAGAAACCGCCAAGACAGTCGCGGATTCTTCCCGGGTCATGTGACAGAAATGAATCATTTATTACTCTGGATTTGATTGTTTTGTTTTTGCACTGGATACTGAATTCAATCTCTCGTGTTCGTTTATGTCTGAGCCCTCGGGTCACGGACTGATAATAGAATTTCTAACAGGGGTGTGTAGTTATATTTTTTACACTGCGCATGGAGACTAACGTAGTTTGGGTGTAGTAAATTGTCTCTAGAGCGCTTGAACAGTACAAAGACGGGTATGTGACATGAATCGGAGATTGCAAGTAACTCGGAGCGGGTTTGACATTGAATTTAGAACTGAAATGGATAATGGAGCGTACTCTAGGTCATGATGATAAAATGAAATCATAATAAATATTTTAAACATGAATTTACTGTTAAGGAGAGGTGTCCTAATTTAAGAATTTAAGAGTTTGTTCTTAATGAAAATGTTCAAATGGATCCACTGTATTGCCAAAAGTATTTGCTTATTTATCCAAATGATGGGAATCAAGTTTTCAGATCACTTCCATGGTTACAGGTGTATAAAATGAAGCCGCTCAACATTGATGAAGGTGTGTCGCTCTCAGGATTCTCAGTGATTTCCAGCATGGAGGAGGAACTGTGACCGGATTCCACGTGTAACATGTTACATGGGTGTACAGAGTCTGGTGTGGATGAACTTGGCAGACCTCAACCCCCATACCAAGATCAGTATTGTGACATCACAAATGCATGTCTGGTAGGGAGAATCCCCGTAAACACACTCCTGAAGCTTGTGGACAGACGTCACCAGAAGAGTCGAAGCTGTTCTAGGATGTAAACGGTGAAAACAACGTTGTATTGAACATTATAGATTAAGAACGGGACGTGACTTAGGCTCATATGTGAGTCAAGGCAGGTGAGCGAATACGTTTGTCAATATAGTTTACAAAAGCAATCATTCATTTGATATGTTCTGTATATGAACCTGGTTCTTATTAATCCTAGTCAGTCTATCATTTAGGACATTCGGATATGATGTCATAAGCGTTATATTCACTCTCTAGAATCAGCCCTACCCAGTTTTTTTAGTAAGTCTCAGTAATACAAACCTGATATCAGAGCTCAGAGTTCGAGCTGATAACTTCTCAGATACTGACGTCCTTTTAGGAGCCAGACAGTCTCACTCAAGTGGTATAAAGTGGTATAAAGTTAACATTCTTATCTGTGTCTCGTCTTTACATGGAAGATCCGTTTATTATCACACTCGTTATATGGCAAACATACTGGAAAACAGTTCTGGAACATTCCTGACCAGTATGTGGCTTTAGGCCTTTGGGTGGATCAGTTGTAAATTACTCTAGTCCACGGTTGCTGGGATTAAAGGATCGATACATCATATTTTGGAAGGGAGAGGGGCAGTGCGGGGTGGGGTGAGCCGTGGTGAGCCGGATATCTTCGTCTATCAGGGTTTCTGGCTGTTAAAAGTTTATTTTTTTAAGATAAGATACTCAAGTCTTGAAAATTTACTCACGTTGTTGTCGTCACGTTGGTCACAAGAGTAACACACACATACACACAAACTAGATTTTTTTAAATGTATGCTGTATAAACAGTATATTATCAATGTCGCCTCACAACAACGAGTCCCAGATTCCATTCCCAGATAAAGCAATCCACAATTCTGTGTGGAGTTTGCATGTTCTCCTCATGTCAGCCTTTCCCGGGTTCTGTGAACTAGATTCTACAAACTGGAATGAGAATAGAATACAGGATACGTCAACACTGCTTATTTTTGGTCTGAAACATAGCAAGAAATTGTACAGTTTTGTAATATGTGTGACTGTGGGAGTGAACGGAATGAAACCCACGTGAAGAACATGCTAACTCCACAAAGAAATGGAAATGGGCTCAGAAACTTCTTCTTGCTTCTTGTGAGGCGACTGTTCTACACACCAAGTCGGAGATCTTAATTCGTCTTAAATGTTTTGGGTGAATATTCTGCACGTCTTTAGACTGCTCGTTTACTACACTTGTTTGTACGTACAAAATAATCATAGACGTACACTGTGTGTATGGTTTGTGGAGGGTTTCATTAGGTTTTGTGTGTAACGGCGTCCTCAGGAATTTTGTGTTTTGGCTCAAAGCCAAAGTGTCACATCTCTACACGTCACACTGGATGCACCGGACCATGTGAGGGCTGGACTCGGGGTGATCGAGGACCTTGTTCTTTATCCTGGGGCCTTTTATCCATCGTGCACTTTGTCTGGATGATTGTGGGCTTAACAAAGATGCTTTCTGGATATTTTATATTGCTCGTGGCTACAGGGGCGGTCCGGGTCTTTTCTGTTGTGCATGTTCTCTCTGTATCTGTGTGGGTTTGTTCGGAGAGTCCAAAAATATACAGTTAAAGTGAGTTTGAGAGACGAAATTGTGTTCGAACTGTAAAGTAAAATAATCGTTTCCCACCATGAACGTAACCAAAAGTGTAAAACATGACTAAGATTTTATTAAACAAACATTTTATAATCCCAATTCAGAAAGAAAATACAATTTTGTAGAATCTAATGTGTGTTTTTTCATTCCGTGCTGTTTTAGGGGTTTGTTATTTAGGACACCTACTAATCTGTGGTAAATTTGGTTGGATTTTTTTTGTCAGTACTGAACAAGTCAGGTTTTAATAGTCGTGTAGCTTGAGCTATCACGAGTCTGCTTATTTACACGACGGGCAGCAATTATCCTAAATGGATAGCTTCAAGCCAACTGCAAGTCATTCGATTAGAACCCTGGGTCTCAGCCTCAGACTCTCCAGCAGGGTCTGGTTTTAGGAAAACTAAAAATGACCAACATGCGAAGGCAGACTTGAGAATTAGATCACGGTGTCGGTGTCGAAGCTTCTTACATGATCAGAGTCAGACACTGACATGGCTGGAGTTGAACTTTTATCTAATACGGCTTGAGTGATGATTGGGTGAATTTTTGCGCCCTCTGTAAGAACGGAGACACGGAATGACCAGAGGAGGCGACGTTGGCTGGGTCGGTATGAGATGATAATAAACCCAATAAC
>JAOTRQ010055089.1:0-14500 GCA_028565875.1 Hoplisoma paleatum | reverse complement strand
ACAATTTCACATTTCCGATCAACCTAGTGCATGTTTTTGGACTGTGGGAGGAAACCCGGAGTACCCGGAGGAAACCCAAGCTGACACGGGGAGAACATGCAAACTCTGCACGGATCGAACCCGGGACTTCTAGCTGTGAGGCGACAGTGCTAACCACTGAACCACCGAGCCACCTGCCTCTGCCATACTGTCCCACCCAAATACAACAACAATAATAATAAATAATGATATAATTATTGTATATATAATAAATTACATTCATATTATTATCATTATTAGTTTGTTAATAAAAAAACATAAATAATACAATTTTATGAAAGCAATAATTATAACAAAAAAGAAAAACTAAGAATAACAATTACAGCAAAGATAGAATGAATTAGAAAATTGTAATATCATATAGTATCATTAAATAATAAGAATATTAACAATAACTACCACAACAATAATAGAAACAAAAACAGCAATGATGATAATAATAATAATGATAAAAACTACAATTATATAATCTTCCATTTTGTCCCGACATTACTTGATTTTAGTTGGTTTGTGCAAAATGTCCCAACTTGACAAGAAATTGTTCCGATTCATCACTCGTGATTTCCTTGTAACGTTCTGCAATTGTTTACTCTTTTATTTTACAACCACCTTGTCCTACAAAGGCAAAGAAGGTTCAATTCATTGAGTGAAAGGTAAAAAAAACACTCTAGACTGGTTGCCAGTTCATGCACAGCACACAATGTTTTTTTTTTTACTAATTCCAATATATCATGACTGTTAGCGTGGACTGTGAGAGGAAAGCAGGGCACCTGGAGAAAACCCAAACAAACAAACCACCAAGAGAACATGAATCGTCCACACAGAAAGAGCTCGAAGCAATCCCTCAGAGAACTCAAACCAGGACCTTCTCGAGCCACTGTGTCCACAATACTTATTGCTTTCTGCTCGAAAGACATCATAATCAAATAGTTTACAATCAGGTCACAATCAGTATTTAATTTGTGCAATAGTAAACCAATACAAATAAAATACGAAGGTAGGGGATATATTTAGCATGTCAAATTTGATAATTATTGCAAATATGAGATGGCAAAAAAACGAAGCCAATCTCAGCAAATGCCAACTTTGGACAGCGGAGACGGCGAGAGAGAGAGAGAGAGAGAGAGAGAGAGAGAGAGAGACGGCGTGAGAGAGAGAGAGACGGGGAGAGAGAGAGAGAGAGACGGCGAGAGAAGGAGCGAGAGAGAGAGACGGAGAGAGAGAGAGGAGAGAAGAGAGATCAAATAGCAGATGGGAGGGGGATCACTGGTTGCACTGAAACAGTGAAGAACACAAGGAATCCTGAAGCTTCATCACAGCCCAATATCGAATTAAAGGCAATAAATGCACAATTTTAAGAGCTTTTGAGGATTTTATGCACCTTTTGGGGGGTAAACTCAAATTTAACACTTAAGATTGTATAGCACTGTGTATTGTTAATCATGAGGACCTTGGAGGACTACACCAGAAGCCCAAAGAAATGGTTTGACCCTTAGAAAAAAACATTAGGAACCTGAAAGAAACGATGAATTAACTCGATTTCTCAGAGATCAGAAGAACAAGCAAGACTTTTCTTCTTCTTACACCAACACTGAGAAGGTAAGTGAAAAAGAAATTTGTTTGCTGTGGTGCTAATTATATTGGGACTTAACAGGTGCAGGGTTTCGGACGAAGTATTTGATTCGTAGGGCTTTTCTGGTTGTGTGTGGATTGAGATCATGTTAAGTCTGTAGGTCACGGTATGTTCAGTACCATATGAGAAGTGTTTACAGTGAAGGGATCGGTTGTCTTTGGACATGGCAATGTTCAGCAAACACCTTACTGCTTAGAACACAATTAATTTCATTTAAATAAATTATATCCGCCAACTGATACACGCCAACAACCTTGACAATTATAATCAAAATAGATTCAATAGTCTAATAACCTTGCTTGGTTATTAATTTACTAGCATTAAAATATCTATAATGGAATGTAATTATTGCCTGGCTTTATAATTTCTGTCAAATGATTATTATTTATTTAAGCTGGTGATTGCTCTGTGCTTACATGAAAAGATCTGAACTATTTCTGAACTATTTAAAACCCACCAGAAATGTCTATTAAACTATACATTATAGATTATACATGAAAACTGAGTTCGAATCTGATGTTATATTGGTGACATCATCAACCACAGTCAAGTGACTTTGCAGTGGGCTTGGGAATATGGGGTGGTCAGAAGTCTAAATAATTTACGGCACCCCAAACTCTAAATCATGTTGCTCTTTGGAAAAAAGTGGCCCTGAGCAACCAAACTCAGTTTAATGTTTCTGTTTTTGTGACGTGGATGGTGTGAACAGTTATTAAAACTTCAATGTTGTAATAACACCAGGGCCAAATGACTGTAAACCAACAGAGTACAAGAAATGTGTTTGTATATGTTCAAAAACCAACGACAGGTAGCTTAATTATGATGGTTTGAAGCATCTGGTCTGCTTCTGAAACAGTGTGAGTCCCTGTCCGTCCAGTCACTGCACCAGACTCGGTGTTCCTGATTTTGCCATTTATATATTTATACCTATACAGGTGTACAGTACAACAACATCCTTCCCTTGTCTATTCCAGCTTGTTTGAAAGCTGGGGTCAGAGTTCAGGGTCAGCCATTATATGACACTCCTGGAGCAAACAGGGTTAAGGATCTTGCTCAGGGACAACCAACACTGGCAGGATCACCCATCTCAGTTTAATAGCTCAAAGCTTTACCCACTAAGCTATCACTGTCCCATGTGTCATACGAGGTTATAAAGGTCATAAAAGCTGTAAAAATATAACCTGCTTGACTGTGAAGCTGCCTTGGACATAGCCAGCCCCCAATCCACACACCCCTCCCGCCAACCTTAGCATTGGAACACAGGTGTAAACTAACCCCAGCTGTAGTTACTATTAAAGGAATTTGAGGCAATGGAGCACAGTGCACATGTAGAACTTTCTACACCAAATAATAATAATAACAACAAAAACAGTAAGAAAACATTATGATCATTATAATCAATTGTTACCATTAATTATTATTATAATAGAACAAATGTAATATAAATAATAAATGTAATATACATAAACGTAATACAATATTTAGATTTATTTATATAAAAATGATCAAACAAATAAAGATATTAATAAATACCAATAATAAATTGTTAAACAATTAAATATCATAATAATGATATTAATATAAACAAACTATAACAAAAAGATTTACTACAATAAAAATAATAAAAACATGAACAATAACAATCATTAAACGGTAATAATAATGATAACATCCAAATAATAACAAATAATTGCTACTACAACTAGAATAAGAGGCCAAATAAAAACAAAAAGAACAATAACAATGATAAAAAACATCCAAAGTACGATATCTTGATGAAGCAACAACAACAATAATAACTATAACAGTAGTAATAAACATTATATTTTACACTTGATGTATTGATGTTAAATGCAGGTGAAACAAACTTACAGTCGTCACTGTGTAAGTTCCATTAATTCCTATTATAATCATATTTAAATCATTTCACACCATAAACATCCTCATCTTCATCAAAGTGTAAGTTATACTGTATATACTGAAATGCTGCATGAAAACATTACAAGGAAAAGTTTTATTTTAAATATAGTCCATGTACACAAGCGTTTGATTGGCAGCTGGCATGTAGTAATTACATTTAAAGGATGATTTTATAATAGTATATATTTATATTACTAATCAACAATGCAGAACATACTAAATATTTGTTGTGGAACACATGTATGTCTGTAGTTGTTTTGTTGCTCTTCTATTTGATCAATTAGTAGTTAATCCAGCAAAAACTGTTGATGTCAATTGTTCTAGTGCTGGTACTTTACCAAAAGTGTATTCATGTATAATCTTAATGTGTCTGGAATACTGATAGTTGTTTTATACTACTAAATCACATTTACTAGGGTATTAACAGATAGACTTTTTATAGCTGCTATGACCGGGTTCACCCCTGCCCCCCACGATGCCACAAAAAACATTCAAAACGTTGGTATGCACTGGGCCCAGTATAAATGTTAAAGCGTGTCTTGATTGTGAATTAGCTCCCACAAACTAACACAATCAGATCAGCTACAATCAGATCAGACTCATTATGCAAGGGCACCAGTGCAGTCTATAAAAGACAATGTTATTAATCACCCTTAATAAATGTAATTAAATGTGACAAGATGCTCTCGCTCTGAAGTCACTAAACACATTTTCCCAAGAAAGGAAACAAACACTTGTTTCTTTGTCTTCTGTCTTAATAACCTGTCAACACCATTATCCAGTTCGACACCAATTTATTTACAATCCCCTATTTATAAACGATTACATTTTTATATTTTTTTTTGTATAGACGCATAGACGGCAAGGTTCCGGCGAATGGAAATTAAAATGACAGCTGTCGCTTTCATTGACAATGGTTCGAGCGGACATACTGACAGGAGTCAGGCCAAGCTGCGTTGTCTACAAACCCATTAAAGTTAGGACACCATCCATCCATCCATCCATCCATCGTCTAGTTTCACCATCGTTTAATCCTATTTAGGGTCACCTTGGGACAAATACTAGATTAATAAATCAGAAACACCTGAACAGGTCGCCTGTCTGGCACAGGTTAAAAAGACAAACACAAAGGACAATTTCAGTATTTCTAATTAACTTAACTGCATATCTTTGGACCGTGGGAGGTAACTGGAGTACCCAGACGAAACCCACGCAAACACCTGGAGAACATGCAAACTCCACACAAAAAGCAAACAAAGACTCCTCATTTTCAAATAATATTCAGAAATCGATGCTCAACACGTAGTCATGTGACCTTTTCTTGTAACTGTGCTTTTCAATTATTTGGGCTTTAATGATATAAAAATCATTTTGCACATCATCATGATTTGGACAATTTTATCTCCAATTTTATCTTTTATCTTTTTTGTAGTTACTTAGTTGTAGTATTAGCAGCTGTACTTTACACTAGTCCACTAACAGTAGGATCCAGAATTTGAATCATACAGTTAGGGCGAATTAAATTAATATTATTGATATGATTATTTTATTGCATTGAAAATTATAATATTAATTCATAATTGTAACTATTTCACTTATTACTTTCTAGAAAATAATTAACATTATTCCATTTGACTAATTATCATTATTAATAATTTTAATTAGATGGACTTATACATTTATATCCGAGCAGTATATTAAAATCTTTTAAATTATATTATTGTGAGATTTTTAGATTCATTATTAGAACAATTATTATATGATGAGTCATCATTATTATATTTCTGGTTTTGATTATAATTCTATTATTATCTATTAATTCTAAAGTGCATCTACCATGCAGAAGTTCTAGAGCTGAGACACAAAACATCAATCAGTTGCTGCATGAAGAGCAGGCATTCAAACCCACAACCTTCCAGCTGGGAAACTACAGCCCAAAGTCTATGTTTACATACATTTATAGGCAGTTCGGGGGTCAGTTAACAGCATCGACGTATTATCTGTGGCATAGTTCGAGGGGAAGTGCTAAACTGGCGAGGTTAGAAGCAGTCAGGCACACTACCTGGCATCTCAGCAGGAAGTTGTAAGGATGCCAGCTTCACTGCAGTAACAGGTGTTTCTACGCCCAGCCTTCCCGCCCCGCCAACAACAAAAAAACTCTCGTTCTGACTTTCCTTTTGACAAACTAGCATCAAGCCACAGCTTTTTTTCGAATGTGTGATTGGCCACCTGGAGGACGACTAAAATACCACCGCATAAAGCCAGCAGTCACCCCTCAAACACTCACATCCAACCTCCAGCAGACCGGTTTCCATAGTAACTTCTATATTCCTCCATTTCTCCATCTGATCCTTTTATTCCTAAACGCTGTAAGGCCATATCTGTGTGTGTGTCTGTGTATGTTTGTGTGTGCACGACGATGTTCAAAGAAAACGATACGTCGTGTTTTTCTCGTTATCACATTCCCCCGTTCTGAGACGTCTCAGATATTCACACTCACCGATATAGCAGCACCTATCACTACCAGCATCTCAAGAGCGCATGTTCTGATTCTTCTGGCATGGCTGCAGAATGCCACACGGATCCTTGGGAGTGTGTGCGAGCCCGGGTGTGGGTACGTATCCGGCCAGACTGAGGCAGGGCCAGCTATTAATAGAAGAAAGGATCACTCGAGTCAAGAGGGGACTGGATGCCAGGATCTAAAACCCGCGGATGGTTCGCATGAGGGTGAGATATGACACAGCGCTGGAAAGTCAAAGAAAACAAAAATCATGAAGTGGATCTTGTGACCGATGTAGGCTGATATGCTAGATATAATATGAGGTGTGGAAGGGGGCAATGAACAACCCACTGGAAAAACAAATTAGGGTCAAAAGTGGACCACACCAAATCCTGAGCTTGTTTGGTATCCAATTTCACGGCTGTTTAGAAACAGGAGCAGGTCACAAGCAATTAAAGAGCTTTATCCTGATTTGGAAACTTGCACAAATGCTTTGCCCAGTCCTAATTTATTTGGCCTACGGGAACTTCATGGTCAAACAAAATCAGAGTGTGGGTTGTTTTTCCTGATGGCAAAACACAAATCTTATTTACCATTGCTTATTCCTTCAAGGGTCACGGGAATACCTGAATAGGGTGCCAGTCTGTTACAGTGTACAGTGACAAACACATGCACATGCACACACACGACAAATTTCAGTATCTCCATGTGACTGCATGTCTTGGGACTGTGAAAGGAAACTGGAGTACCCAGAAGAGACCACAGACATGGGGAGAACATGCAAACTACATACAGATAGCTCCCAGATCAACCCAGGAATGAAACCCAGGTCTTTTTATAATGTCATTTAGTATTTGTGTGTTCTATTGCTAAATTATTAAAAACTAAAAATTCTATGTTTGCACCTATAAATACCAAACATTCAATACAAAAGTAACCATAGATAAAAAAGATGCCTTGATGTGATGAACAGTACAAGACCCCTGTAGTCAGAAGAGGGAGGATTAAACATAGCCAATCCAAGAGCGTTATTCATTTCTCCTTGCGGCTGATTGGTTGCTGCCTTGTGACACATCTCCAGCATATCCCACATTCTGCACATATCTGCATTTCCAGTGTACCATCCTTCTTTAGAACTTCTTTACATTCGTACATTACATTTAAGTAATGTATTAGGTTGTGTGAAATGAGTTAACTTTTTTTGGTGGCAGCTACAAAAAATAGACATAGTAACAGTAGTTATATTAATAATTATAATTAAATAAAAAACACTGTATAATCCACGCTCTTTCATGTTGTTGATGCAGGGCTTTTAAACATACTGATACTTACATTAAACTGATACTGAAACCCAAAGAGAACGTCTCTTGATGCTTCTACATCTGTTTGCAGTAACTAAGACCTAAATTAGAACGGGTGTCCAGATACTTTTGCTTCGACAGTATAATGAAGTGCTGATCCAAGGTGTGAAACTCGGGCTCACAGAAGAAGTGTCAAATGAGCTGAATTTAATTCACCGCATCTGCCGTGCACACACACACACACAGACACACACACACACCATGGAAAACACTTCGGCTCCTCACACAATCCCAAAGCAGAGTAACACATCACTAACACTTCAGATTTGCCCTCATTACCTCTTTTTTTAGTTTCTCTCAGTTCAAGGAACTAAAAATATTCACTGAAATGAAAAGTCACTAACACAATGATAAGTTGCGAAAGCAGCCGTGTTTAATATAGTTCTTTTTTTGGAGTATGCTAATGAGTGTTGAGATTATTTTGTCGACTCATGTCACTGTCAGGTCTTAAAGAGTTCCCTGTAGGAGAGGAACACATTTCAGATCTTGTAAAATCGATTTGACAAATAAAGCTTCTTTGAATCTTGAGAAACGGAATATAGAAGCAATAAGAAGCCTTACAAATTGCTAACATGCTAAAATTGCTAATATGCTAAAATGCTGATATAAAATGGATTATGATGACTTGCGTAGGTGTGAATAAAAACTGAAAGGGCTGACAACTTTCTAACAAGTGGCGATTCTATTAAATCCTACTAAGAGTCTGCAATTACATCGCCTCATGCTAACATGGTCAACATCAACGATAATTTATTAACACACAAAAACAACTCAACATTTGTTGAGCGCCACTTGTTTAAAGGCACTTGTTTAAACAAAAAATTCTTAGACTGCAGTTTTACTGAGCGCCTGATGCACACGCTATGCTAATTATAACATTTGGTTTGAAATTTCCCCTTAGTAGGTTGGATGACGAGGCATCTAGGATTTCAAACAACCAACTTAAAATTTACATTTTTAGCATTTGGCAGATCACTTTATCCAAATCAACTTACATGATAACACTATACAGTCTGAGCAATTGAGGGTTAAGGGTTTTGCTCAAGTGCCCAAAAGTGTCAATGGTCCGATCTGAACTAGTTCGGTATTATAACCGCTAAACTACAATTTACTATTTCTTAGGAGTGCTCATAAGATCTAGTGTCTGAAGATCAGAACACAAAAATGATTGACATTGCTTTGTGCAGTGTTCCCCACTGATCAGTATCTCTTTTTCTTCCAGGTTCATTCGTCCTGTTTAGCTAATAATCGTTGAAAACCTGGTCAAGTGACCTGGAATTCACACAATCTGGGTTGTTCAAGCGGGTAAAGTGACATGAGTCTGGAAAAGACCAACCGCTACAACTCTGTTTCATTATTACAGGAGGAACGTTGTCGCACCAATATGCCATCCCTCATCAACGGCTTCGGAAGCATCAAAATCCGAACTCAGCGAAAGGAACGTCTCCGTTTTGTCAACAAAACGGGTCAATGCAACGTCAGCTTCGCGCACATGGAGGAGCAGTCTCAGCGCTACCTGGCTGACATCTTTACCACCTGTGTGGACTGCCGCTGGCGCTGGATGTTTTTCCTCTTCTCACTGGCTTTTGTTCTGTCCTGGCTGGCGTTTGGTTTCATCTTTTGGATTATCGCACTCATACACGGTGACTTCGGCCAGAACAATGAAGACTTCACGCCATGCATTATGCAAGTCAACACCTTCACAGCGGCATTCCTGTTCTCGGTTGAGACCCAGACCACTATCGGATACGGTTTCAGATGCGTCACGGAAGAGTGCCCAATGGCAGTGGCTATGGTAGTCATGCAATCCATTTTGAGCTGTATTATCGATGCTTTCATGATCGGCGCCATCATGGCCAAGATGGCGAGACCCAAGAAGCGAGCTCAGACGCTACTGTTTTCACATAACGCTGTGATCGCCATGCGGGATGGTAAACTGTGCTTGATGTGGCGGGTGGGAAACTTGCGCAAGAGTCATATTGTCGAGGCTCATGTACGGGCTCAGCTGATCAAACCACGGGTCACGGAAGAAGGCGAGTTCATACCTTTTGATCAGATCGATATCAATGTCGGGTACGACAACGGAACCGACCGGATCTTTCTTGTGTCCCCTTTGACCATCATCCACGAGATAAATGACGAGAGCCCGCTGTACGGAATAAGCAGACAGGACTTAGAAAACTCTGACTTTGAGATCGTGGTCATCTTAGAAGGTATGGTCGAAGCCACGGCTATGACTGCTCAAGTCCGGAGCTCCTACCTGGCCAGTGAGATCTTGTGGGGTCACCGCTTTGAGCCCGTCATGTTCGAGGAGAAGAATCACTACAAAGTGGACTTTACACACTTTCACAAGACGTACGAGGTGCCCTCGACGCCAACCTGCAGTGCCAAAGACATCGAGGAAAGCAAGTCTTTGCATTCCAGTGCTAATTTTTGTTATGAGAACGAGTTGGCGCTCACGGATGAAGACGAGGTAGACAGAAGAGGAAGCTTGGTCGCTGAGCTAGAAACCCTAGCTGCTGGCCAGAACTCTGACCACAGGTTGCACCATAAAGAGTCTCAGCTATAATCCTTGATGTTTATCACTCATACTGGAGTCTTTAAAGTAGATCCGGCGTTTTCCTTCTAACTGTTTAGAGCAAGTTGAGCAAGTGCCAATATGGATCATCAGACCGGCTATGCTTAGTCATGGCTTAGTTATGGGCAGGCAAGTTCATGACTGTTGCAGCTGAATGACCTTCCTGTAGGAAAACTTGATATGATTTCATACTGTAGTTTAAATTCATAGCTTTAAATAATATTAAAATGCAATATGACACTGTCCTGGGTGCCAGGCAGGCTCATTTGCTTGGTATTTTTGGGGCATTCCTGCACTTATAATCCATAGTTTGGTTCTTTTAGCAATAAATATAGCTCAGAAGTGTTTCAATCTTCAACCATATAATCGTCTGTTGTACCACAATTTTATTTATTTCAGGGTCACTTTGGGTCAATTTCTCTGGGTTTTAAAAAGCAAAGGGCAAAGACGGGCAAAGACACATGCAAAGTCACTGGGCAAAGACACACACGCACAAGCACACACACTCTTCCACATCTTTGGTAGCTGTGATTAATTGGACACCTCATGGACCGTGAAAGGAAACTATGACAAAAACCACCCAGATTGGTCCACCTGGGAATCGAATCCAGTACCAGCCAACAAAACCTCCAGCATATGGCTCATGTTTTAAATCTGCATTTGTCACCATGATCGACTTTAAACATTTGCATTCGTTATTTATTTTGTCAAATGTTATTTACAACTGACAAAAATCAACCGAAGGTTAAAGGCTTTTTAATGTCTAAGTAATTATCACTCGGTCTCTGCCTGTCCTATGCAGATGGGACTGTTAATTCTGGATTAAAAAAATAAAATAAATCTAAGTTGGTCAGTTGGTCAATGAGTGGTTTTGCAAAAGCTTGGTAAAGGTACTAAAAAGAGTATTACTGCTTGCATGTAGTAGGAGTGCATCAGGCATAAAGTGTGACCTTATGCTAATGGTAATTGTAATTTATTAACATTTTAGATGATAGATAAACTGAGATTAAATGCATTTCTGTACTGGAGACTTAAATCCTGTCCAAGGCATTACGGTCTAAAAAAAGGGTGATACAAAGACCTTGATTTGATTCCCAGGTGGTTTGATTCTGACAGTCATTTGCCCTGTGATGTGATGTTTTCTATCTTCCGCCGGATGAATCAGAACCCACCATGACCCTGAAGATACAGTAAACGAACGTTCAATGCAAGCTATATTTTAAATACAATGTTCAATTTTTGTTTGACTGGAAAGGCTCTTTTCCCTCCAGCGCTCCACAAAGCGCTTCAAGAAGCGGGTTTTCTTGCTAAATCGACGTACTTAGCACTGTTAGTTGTTTTTATTAAGTCGAATGTGGCATGTTTTGCACTTGTTTGAGTTATTTTATATATATATATGCACTGCCATTCACTGCTAGCATGGAATCAAGCAGCAAGAGGACGTTTATTTCTAGTAGATAGGGTTATAGTAGATAGGGTTATTGTGAAGACGGCACCCAGGCTAGCATAGCTATAAACACTTAGTGTCTTATTTTCAAAATGTATAAACTAATCTGTATGTGTATTTAAAGTTTGACATTATTTATGTTTTTTTTTTTTTGAGGATGTTAACACTTTCTCAACGCTCTGGACTACCGCACACACACACACGTTCATTCTCAGGATGCGCTCTCTTGCACAGGAGTACATTTAAGACTCAAGCACAGGTACACACTATACGCCCCAAAGTGTTCAGACACCTGACCATGACATGTTGGACATACTATTTCCCAAACAAATAATGTTGAACTACAGTCCGTTCGGAAGCCTAGTGAGCTCTGTTCATAATTTATATCACCTAACACTCCTAAGAAAATGGCTACTCAAGTTTGGCTTGTCAGTGACAATATAAGTCAAGTCAACTTTATTTCTATAGCGCTTTTTACAATAGACATTGTCTCAAAGCAACTTTACAAAATTCAGGACGAACAGAAACCCCTTGTTGAGCAAGCCGATGGCGACTGCGGCAAGAAAAAACTCCCTGAAAATTACAGGAAGAAACCTTGAGAGGAACCAGACTCAACAGGGCCCCCATCCTCCTTGGGTCGTCCTTGTATGCAGCAGTGATGGAACTGCAGTCTCGACTTCAGTTCTTAGCTTTAGCAGGTAAACTGGTTTCCATAATAATGCCAGGAAGAAACCTTTAGAGGAACCAGACGCAGCAGGGTCCCATCCCTCTACTAAAGCAGCTCACTGGGTTTTCCAACACACGCACGTTCCAGTTTATTATAAAGATGTCAGGGCTCTGCAAAACACTGGAGTTCCTCTGTGCACAGGGACACCGTCCTGCTGGAACAGGAAAGCATCTTCCCTCAATGGTAACAGTTTCTCTATATAATAGATTGTAATAGATAATAGATAACATCTGGTTGTTAGGAGAGGTGTCTGGATACTTTTGCTCGTATGGTGTAGACAGAGCTAAGAAGATGCTGTTGAAAGCAAGTTGCTTCTGACTAGAGCTTCTCAAATGTACTTATATTATGTTACAGCCTGAAAGACTGATTGTAAATTTATTGCATTGTGAGTCGGTACTGGGAGATGTTTGAGCTTCTGCTTTCATTGCAGGCTAGACTATCTGATTACATAAAAACATCTGGGCAACAAGAACTAGCTCCTGATATTCAATCCATATCAGTTTTGGTTATTAATATCTGCAGGACTTAAGGATCTGGATGGATATTTAACAAGCTTTAAATACAGTATAATGAGCAGGTCTCATTTTCAAGGCTCACTAAAGCTAGCTAATGCTAATGGGCACAGTGCAATACTATAGCTTTTATCTAATGGGAGTGATAAATGCTTAAAGCCAGATCTTACGCTACTGCTAATCGAATCGTAAATAATAGGAGCACATTTTTATTTCTAGTACTATTTATTTGTGCATTTTTACCCAGTGTATTATGGCCAGCTAGTATTTCATGTCAAAGACCCTACATACCGGCCTGGCCTTTTCCCACATGCCCAAACGTTGGTTGCGGTGCTGAGATTTGGCCTTGTAGAGACTGAGTGTTCTGCACAACCTCAACTAATGATTAAGACTTTAATCAAAAAATGCCCTAAACGACTGCAGCTATCATTGCACAGCATACCAGTCTTGCACGTGGAGAGACATGCATATTCCTAAAATGCACAAACCAGGTCTTTCCACATATTAAAGATCCCATGCACTTATAAACATTGTCATTTCCCACACAGCAGACCCGTGTTGAATTAGAGCAGTTAACGGTGCCCAAATGGTTGGTAGCAGGGCTGAGATTTGACTTCAGAAACACTGGTTGTTATGCACTAGATTAAGTCTTAACGTAAACAAAGTCTTTAAACTACTGCAGCTATTAATGCAGAGTGACCAGTCCTGCTCCTAAAAAGGCACTTTAGGGTACTAACCAGGTCTTCCCAAAGCGGTTACAAATTGAACAAACTTATAAGTCTGGTAGTTTCTCCACCCAGCAGACTTACGGCCAATTAGCCACTAAAAGTAGCATCTGAAAGTTCTACAAAATCTTATCTGCTGGTTATTAGCTTAAGTCTTACACCTAAGTCTTTAAACCACTGTAGCTATTATCGCGAAGCATGATTACACCCAAGTGTATTTTAAAACGAGACAAAGGCTCAGAAAAGAATGAGGTAGAGAAAGAGAGGGTATAAATGAGCAGATCGTTCACCCACTCACCTCATCTATTATGTTGCTCGGCAGGAGAAAACGAGTGCCTGATTAAATAAAGCAGACATTATGTAAGATTATTTTAATAAATGAAATGTACCACACATAGGTCATACCAGGTCCTGTTCTTTTAAAACAGAGGTGAAATGAAAGGAAAGGAAAGTGAAGAAAGGTGGGCACCGGATTGGAAATTTGTTCTGTGTTTATTACATTTTCCGGCCTGTGTCATTGCACTTGATTAAGATACTTGATATAAACCTGAAAATCCATTCTGGATTGATCCTAAAATGCACACACATGTGCATTAATCTGTATCAATCAATATTGGTGCACAACTAATTGTACTGTTTGACATTTTCTTCAAACCTGAAGCTGTGTCCCAAATTACATACTGTAGTAATGAAATATAATGGAAGTATGGAAGTAGTTCCTACACTACTCATCGTGTAATGTCTACAATAAAAATATAATTTCTATAAAGTTTCTCCGTTTCAGATGTTGTGTGAAGAGATGACAAAGAGCAATATTTCACAGCACTAAGAACTTTTGAAGTACAAAAGTAAACGAGCACTAAACAGTAAAATAAAGCAACCGAAGATAGTTTCTAAGATAATAATACAATATAATTATATTCTAAACACAATCAAGAACTACCTTGAATTATCATCGATCTATCTATCTAACCATCTTCTAGTTTTACCAGCACTTAATCCTATTTAACGTCATGGTAGGACACACACTTAGGAGAGTACACTAAACACCTGAACAG
>JAOTRQ010055078.1:0-14500 GCA_028565875.1 Hoplisoma paleatum | reverse complement strand
GAGAGAGAGAGAGAGAGAGAGAGAGAGAGAGAGAGAGAGAGAGATTTTGAGCTTGTTTGTTTTTTTGCTTTAATTTCCTTTAGTGTTCAATAAAGTATCTGTCTTTATCGAAAGTGACAATAGGATATGAATATGCGATTAATAGCGTCTTTATTAGTACAATGACTAACTAGCTTGTAAATATTTTACAAAACCAACATTACACTATTTCAAAGAAAATGCTCGTTATATAATTTTATTCTGTCAATACCTGTGGAAGTGTAGTTTTAACACACATGAATGCAGTGATTATGAATTAACTTATATATAAACAACAAAAAATGTAAGTATAACAAGTATGTAAAACGAATAAAGAAATAAAGAAAAAACAAAAAATAAGGCAACAACATTAACAAAGCAACACTAGAGAAAGCACTTTTTCAGCATAAAGCATGTAAATTGATTGCTTTGATTTTTAGTCTGATTAGATCAGTCAACAGACTGACAGATCACAGTTTTTCTTTTACATTTAATGAATCCTTTTTTTATAATGTATTTTTTTTATTTTGGTTATTGGAAAAGTTTTATCTCTTGTTTTGGAGACAGACACACCAAGCAACAAACCCATAATCCCCAAAATCTCAAACCCCCATTACCCTTAGCATACAGACAAACACTGGGCAATATTTGAGTTGCTACAGTAAACATTCAAGCAAATGTCTCCTGCACACCAAAATGAGAATTCATTTTTTCATAAATGAAATCAATTTCTATTGACACTAGGTAATCGGTATACACATTAGTCTCTGGGCTTCACATGATTCCTGCTGAGGAAGCGATCCCTGCAAGTTTTTACTGTTTTTAACGTGATCTCCACTTTCCCTTGCCATTTCCACTTGGGAAATCACTGTTCACATATTAAGCGCCGTTCCAATACTTTATCAGCTCAAATAGAGTTCATTAGTTGACCCCTTAGAGGACTAAACAATTGAGTCAGCATTTCTATAGACTTCAAGTAAAGAAACGGGCCAGACATTGTGGTGTAATACAATTCCTTCTTTTGACTTAAAAAGGCGACCAAAAAAGATATGGCAACACATGAAAAAGTTAAAAAATGTTTTATTTTATTTTGTTCAAGACCCATCATTTTTTTTTTTTGAGAAATTTGCCGTGGAGTTTTATTATATTGGCAAAACCTTAGTTAACATTGTATTGACATTGAAAGTTATTAACAGGTATTAGCTAAGTTTTATTTGGCGATAGAAAATAAACTATTGTTGTGTTTGTCAAGTCAACTTTATTTATATAGTGCTTTTTCCATTTTCTCATTGCAACTGTACAAAAAACAGGACGAACAGAAACCCCTGTTGCACAAGCCAAGGGCCACTGTGGCAAGGAAAAACTCCCTGAAAAAAAATTGGAAGAAACCTTGAGAGGAACCAGACTCAAATCCTTGTTGAAAAAAAAGTCCTGTTATACTTCTGGCACACATATTTCAGCTAATTATTTAAAAGAACACGTTCCTTGATCTGACCGCGTGCTTTGACCATCCAATCAGAGGACTGATAATGCCAATATAATTGCATGCCTGCGCCACCAACGCAAAATCTAATTGGTTTAAAGTATGTTTCACTTCCTTTTCTTTTGCACCCCAGGCCCAGCACAACCGTTATTGCAGGCCTTAAAATAGATTTATTTCATAATAAAAATATTTTCATAAGGATTTAATGATTTTTAAATTTTATGATTATTCATTAAAAAGTAAATTAAATTACTTTTTAGGCTAGTAGAGGTCACTGCTGGATTTTAATATTTCTGTCTATACAATGACTTAAAGAATTAATGATTTAACGAATTTAGAATTCTAAAAGTATTGCATGAAGGGCACTGCATTAAGAACGATTGGTTTCATTAATACTTAATATAATCATCAGGGCAGGGGGTTACATTGGCAAGCTTTGGCCAAGCACAACAATAAGGAATTAATGTTAGGAATTGAAGTTGGGAACTCTTTGATTGCCACACGCACACCAGGAGCCGGACACGGAGGACTAACTTTAACCAAGGATAACTTTAAATAACGAAACTAAAACACAAACAGCAACAGAAACACAAAAACGAAAAGTTGATCTGGCCATGAGCCTGGGGGAAACCCAGGCTTTTATGCACCAGTCTTTTAGTCCTCTATCGCACTCAGGTGCGCCTCGTCAGGGCGTGACGACCGGAGGGGCGTGACCAGAGGAGGAGCCATTCGGGTGTGGAGGAAACAGTAGGCGGGTAGACAGGGGTGCTGTGTGTGGCCGTCCCAAAGTGGCCAGATCAATCTGTTAGGAATTGAAGTCGGGAACACTTTGATTGCCACACGCACACCAGGAGCCGGACACGGAGGACTAACTTTAACCAAGACTGAATTTTAATGACCGAACTAAAACACAAACAGCAACAAACACGAAAACGAAAAGTTGATCTGGCCATGAGCCTGGGGAAAACCCAGGCTTTTATGCACCAGTCTATTAGTCAGGTGCGCCTCGTCAGGGCGTGACGACCGGAGGGGTGTGACTGGAGGAGGAGCCGTTCAGGTGTGGGGGAAACACTGTTCCTCACAATTACATGTACACATGCCTCTCAAAACGTTTCTGCACAAACAGAAGACATAATGTCCATTAGAGGAGCACAGAAGTTCTGAAACAACAAGGATGGACCATCGCTGAGTGGAAATATTTATAGTGGTCAGACAAATCATTTTGTCACTTGTTTTCCTAGGTGGAAAACATAATTTATTATGTCGGAAGAAATGTGAACTAAAAAAAAAAACACATCATACTATTTTTGGAATGTGTTGCCAGTTTAAAAAGCATTGTCTGATTTATGAAGATGATTTCCTTCCCACTTAGTGTCCCATTCCATTTGAGAGTTTTTTACTCTCCTCCATGTTAATAGGGGAATTTGGCTATTGTCTAAATCCATTTAAACATTTTGCCATCTATTTCTGCAACATTTCAAAACTTATTTAAAGTTAAATGAAAGTAAAATTGTAATAAAAATGTTTATTAAATCTGAAACAAAAATAAGGCCACAAACGATTTTTTTAGTGATTCATTTCTTTTCACTACCTGTCACTATGCAGATAAAGGTCAGATAATTTTAGCACTAGAAATCATCCGAATAATCATCTAATGCCTGAAAATAGAAGGTTGTCCTAAAATAGATCTGATCTGGGTGACCTCGAGCACCCTTGTATCAGATTACTGATCTGAGGTCAGCTTTTGTCTTTGAAGGCAATGAGGAGAAATTGATCCTTACTTTGTTCCTTAGTGATCTGCCTGTGGTTCCTAGGCTATTGATGTGTATCTAATGCTTAAATTTGTCTTCTGTTGTGTTGCTGTTTTTAGGATCATGATGGCGACAGTGCTGGTCTGTGTCTGAAGAACAGATCTTCATTTGAGCATCAGCACCACCATCTGTTACACTGCCTGGAAAAGACAACAGTGAGATTTTCTTTAATTTAGGTCTATGAAGCTATAAACAAGCTTTCAGGTGCTATGAACCCAGGGGGTTCAAATCCAGGTCTACTGTTGGGTCCTTGAGCAAGACCTTTAACCCTGTTTGCTCCAAAGGCGCCATATGTTGCTGACCCTGCGCTCTGACATTTTGTTTTACTGTACATCTGTATATGTGTAATGATGAATAAAAGCATTATATTTGCAAAACGTTTGGTGAAACTAAAGCCGTTTAGTGAAATGCTTTAGTGATTTTTCAACCACAACAATAAAGAAATAAAATATTCATTGGAAATTATAAAATTAGTTAGCAATTGATACATTATATTAAAAACTGTTATTCCAAATGTAACCAGTAGAAATTAAACAATAAGACAAGTAAACCTACATTGTCGAACAATTTAAAATGATTGTGTACAAAAGTGACCATCACACCACTGATGCTGGATGAAATACATAAAAGTTATGGCTTTTGTTTTTAAGTGCCTAACCATGGGCTTGATGGTCATTGGCCCAGTGCCTGAACTGCTGGGCATAATTATATTTACTGTTACATGGGTCATGACATCATTTTTTGTTTTCATTATTGTAAGAATGTTCAGGACTGTATGGATCATAAAAAAGGCCAAATATCAAAATTTCAAATAAATTACACAAACATTACTTCTGGGATAGTTTGATGGTAGTCATTTAGCCAAAATAAACTTGAGCGTAGATACAAGCTAATTTTAGGCCATTATAAGTAAGATCCGTTGGTCACGTATATGTGACTCTAGGTTGAAATAGATTCATCACCTCTTTTAGTGGCTGAGACTCTTTTTTTTGTTTGTTTTTTTTCAACAGAACCATGAGTTTACAGACGAACTGACTTACAGTGAGATGTGTATGACCGAATCGGTAGTCTTCCGCACCAGCCGCAGCACATCACTGTCAAGCCAGCAGGGCGTCTCGACCTCCTGCTGTCCTCGCAGGTCAAGGAGAAGAGCCATCCGCCTGGCCAACTCCACCGTATCAGTGAGCCGTGGCAGTATCCAGGAACTTGACACACTACATGTGCTCAAGAGTCCAGCTGTTCCTCAGAGGTATCCCTAATCAACATAAGACTCATTACACATAACACTTGTTACCGCTGACCCCATTTGTAACACAAAGTGGTGCTTCTATCTTAACCACCTGGGGTACTGGTAACAACCCATTTTACATGGTAGATAATCTAATATATCTTGTAATTCAAGCTCAATTCAGTAATTCAATTCAATGGGATTAGTGATTGAGAAAAGTGTGTAGACAAATGTAAAAAAAAATAACTTTGGTCGTTGAACTGTTGATTTGCTTAAAGACAGCTGAGAGTGCAATAGCACACATTTGACAAAATATTGGTGTAGCCATTATGATATTTGACTATAATTCACCAGTGGTACAACATCAGATCAAATTCAACATATATTAAACACTATTGTGCCAGCGGTATCAATGGTATAGATTTCTACATTATAATTTAAATGTAAAAAGTATTAAAAATGTTGATTAATCCTTTATACGCATGATGAATGCTACCTGTATATTCTTTATCATTTGTGAAGTATTTTCTATAGAATGTGGTTTATGACTAAATGCAACATGATGTACTAACTCCACCTAGTGTTAACACTTAGTAGCAAGAGGATAATGAAAATATCACCATTAACGCCAAACATACTGACGTAAAAAAACATCCACAAGGCATTTGCATATTTATTTTATTTAATTTTGTCAGTATTTGTTTATGCAACTTTTTTTGTAATTTTATTGTAACACTGTACCACTAGAACTTTACTTTTAGTCTCTGTAATAACCAGTGTTGCCCACAAATATGCCATGCACATGGGGTTTGGTTCTGGACTGGATTATTCCAGGGGCTTTGAGGTTTGACCCTATCATGGATAAATAAGCAGTTGAGATAAATGAGAAAATAACTAGTGGTCACATGTATACAGTAGTATGAGATATGATTCAGTTTTTCTTAACCATATCATTCCAGTTGTTTAATGGTCAGTTTTCGTATGTACTTTGGTTCGTTAAAGAAAGAGATACAATAGTAATAATAATTTTATTAATTATATTAATTACAAGGTCAGGATCTTCACGCGTTTCCTTTTTTATGATACAGTCGTTCCAGTCTGAATGCCAGGACAGATGACTTAAAGTTAAACTGCGAGCAAGATTACACAGCAGCTATAATCAGCATCCCAACGCCACCAGCCAACACGCCCGATGAAAGCCTTCCTTCATCACCCGCCATCCCAAGCATCTTACGTAACTCTCGTGCCTCTTTCACTCATGAGACCGTCAAGATCTCCTCCTTATAACACAACTTCCACAAAGCACAGAGCTATTCTCCAATGCACAAATAAAAGGAGTTAGGCTTTCCTTTAGGATATATTACAAACATTACATGACAAAGACATCTGGCTGTTGCTTAATGCCACACCAAGAGCTTGCTTGGAGTTTATCTATATAAAAACAGCACGATCTGAAAAATCAAACCAAAGCAGGCTGAACCATAGTCTTTCTTTGGATGATCTGTTGGAAATTTAAGAGACAGTGATTTTTCACAAAGCTGCACTGTCAACTCTGCCTTTCTTGGTAAAAAGTGTAAAAAGAAAGAATTCTGTTATTCACATATTGATGTGACTTAAGAAAAGATACGTTTAAATACTGTATTCTGTAGCAGGGTTGAAGATGAGAATATAGTATATATTATATGTATTGTATTATACTTTGTATCATACCTCACATGCATCTTCCAAAAACATTGTTGCCACCTTACTCAGGCATGCATGCGGTTGTACAGTAGATCCCACTGAATGGAGCAAAAATGATGATCCATTATTTCTCTGCATGATAATCTCCTTTGTTTTGTTTGGGTTTCATAACCTAGAAATAATTTTAAAATACTATTAATAAATTACAATACAAAATATTTCATCTTTAAAAGAGCACATCAAAATAAAATTACGGCATGTTCTTTAAAAAACTGGATTTACATTATCATGTGTATACAAAAGTGTGAGTGAATGGAGGATGTGGCTTGTTCATGAATTTGCATGGATATCGTTTGTAGATTTCCTTTATTTTTACATGACCATTTTTGAAAAAAATAAATGGAGAAAGTATTTTATGGATTGAATGTGCAGTAAGTTTTAGAATTATTGGTACTATTGGTTAAAATGAGTATACGGTGAATTCATATTTTTATTATTATTTCTCGAGTTCTCATTTTTAACTAAATTTGTGAAACATTGGTGAAACCTTTTTTTAATGTTAAAAGAATGCCTCTTTACTTTAAATACACTATGTGCGAAAACTCCTGAGATCACTAGTGAATTTGCTTATATTTATTCTTGTGATTTCAATAGTGTTTTTCATTACAAATCATATAACCAGCATATTATTTGGAGTAAAAACCTTAATTTTGCACCACGAATTCAGGAGAATTTTGGGAAATAAATAAAATTAAGCAATAAAAAGTTGTTGCAGTTAATCTTTTCAGTCATTATTATACTAAAGAGTTTAATATTTAGAATGCCTTTTTTTGTATCTTGTTTGGAAATTGAGTGCAAGGTCAGCTGTTGTACATCACCTCTGTAGTAAAGAGGATTAAGGGTCCTCCCTGTGTAGCAGGGAAAAAGAATTCCAATGTTTTTACTGATCGATTTTGTGAAAAATGTGAACATGCTTAAAATTAAATGCCTGTTTTCAGATTTTTCGTTAGATATGAGCTACTAGCATTTCGAAAACGATTCTAGTCTACATAACTGTCTGTTATATTCCTCTCTTTTTCCCCGATGAAAACAGTCGGTGCTAAGCTAAAACTAAGTGAATAGAAAATACATGATCTAAACAGGTTACAAAGAAGACAATCATTAATATATGACACTGCATATGCAGAGAGTACATTTATTAAGGTGAAATATCGAAAGTCTGTTTATGTTTCTTTGCTATAAGATAGAATTATTAAATAGAGTACATGGATATTTCACCTTCTCAAGCCACGTTTTATGAATGCTTCTTTATGGAACTGCAGTTAAATTTACATTAATATTTATAGTACAAAAAAGCCATCAAAAGATATTTGCATAGTTGTGTGGGGTTTTGCAAATTATTGCTAATATACAGTTACATGGTTATTGTGGATTGTTTCCCCTTATTTTGCCTCTGTCCAGGTGTGTTGAGGACAGTTCCAAATGTGTTCATGTTTGCAAAATCCTGTTATCTGTGAAACATTGGATTTTTTTTAAATTAATTAATTAATAAAAATACCCAAAGTGAAAGTGGTCTCATTGTATTGGCATGTACTATAATATATATTATATATAAATAAACTACGGTTGCCTACAGCTGTAAATTTGACTGCACACAATTTTAAATTTTTAAATGGATTAGGAGGTACTAGGATGAGGTTGCTAACTAAACCAAAATGCGGTGTATGTTGGATATGATGCTATGCTAATTCATTAAGGTGATACATCAGCTTACAGTGGTAAAATCTCATTGTCAAAATTACGAATGATGCAAATTCATAATTCAATGCAATCAGTGTAGTTATTATGGAGTTGCTTTAAAATTATATTCTCTTTTAACACCATTGTGATTACAAATGTATGTTGTAAATCTGTTTACAGACATGATTCCAGGATTCCTTTTGATATTTTCTATTCATTTCTCTGTTTATTTGGTTGTTTCTTTGATTTCAGTCCAGTATAATTCAGTCCAGGCTGTAATATTGTGCAGCCAGCTGCTTCTTTCAGAAGATACAGACTAACAAAGCAGTAGTGTTTCCTAGTCTGTAGGGCAGAGGAGAGTGATAGATTTAAAAAGCACATATATGTATAGTATATTTCACCAATAAAATTACCAATAAAATAACACAATGTCTACCAACTTATTCATAGCACAGACCATGTATGACTGTGGAAATGAAAAAAAAATGAGCTGTTATGAGCTGTTTGCCATATCCATTCGAGTAACTGAGCTGGACATCCAAGCAAGGTGTTTACCTTTCACTTAAAAAAGAAAAGATCAAGCACATTAATGGTTGAGTGACAATTTAAGTCTTTGGAGTAGCACTGAAGGGCTCTGGTGGTGGTCACCCTGTTTCTGACAATATTAAGATGCTGATACTGCCAGGTTGATGCCTTTCTGAAGCCTTGTTTACCTCATTTACATTTTAGCATTTTTTTCAAAAGTATATTTAATCAACGGTTGCTTATGTTTAATAACTAGATAGATCGAGACTCCTGAAGTTCCTATTATAAATAAATATATAATGATAAATTTATGTTCTACTGTGATGATAAACTGTAACCTTTGTTAGCAGTTTAGATTGGGGAAAAGTTATTTTTTATTATAACAAAAATGCAGTGTATTTAATTCTAATTTGTGTATTTGCCAGAAATTTACAAAGTCGTTATTTAAAAAATATATTGTTTTACTTTTTAATGGCATTTACAAGATTGCTATAATCGGTGGTTAAATAAACAAAAAGACATTTTGGAAAACAACCTAATGCAAAGTAATATAGACTTGTGTATGCCTTGTGTTTCCAATCCATTTTTAACCTCTAAAGACCCTGCGTCCTCATATGAGGACATTACATTTCTGGTTCTCTCCACCATTCTACCTAATTTTTGGCCTCATATGGACACACTGCCCGTACCACCTAGTGGTCATATGACAACATTACACGCAATTGATTTAACACAAGATGGCGACAATCCCACTAGAAAGTTTCTACAGCCTGTCCAGACAAAAACATGGTCCATGTAAAAAAGTTACTTATTTAGGTATAATAACATTAGCACTTTTGTTTATGTATATTCTAATGTTTACAGTTTCAAACAGTTTTGTTCTTTGTTAGCCAATTGTTTATTTTAGACCTACTGTCTCCATACGAGGACATTGTTTTTTCCAAAAAAGGCTTCATGTACAAAGACAAAATTTTATTTTTATGCTTGTTAGGTCCTACTAATCCCAAATAATACTAAGATTTAATATTTTACAAATGGATACCTTTATAAAATATATCTTTTAATATATATATATAATATATTACCACCTAATACGTATATCTGATACTATATGATACAATGTAGCCTCACAGAACAAAGGCCCTGGGTTTAATCCCTAGACGGGGCGGTCCAGGTCCTTTAATGTATGGACTTTAGAGGGCATGTTTGTTTCTGTGTCCCTGTTTCCAAATCATGCAATCGGGTTGACTAGAGACATTGAATTGTACTATAGGTGCTTAAACCTGTGTAATGTTGTGACGGTCCCAAAACCTGCTAAATAGGGAGGGTTGTGTCAGGAAGTTAATCCCATGTTAAAACCATGCTAAATCAATAATATGGATTACCATCAGCTGTGGTGACCCCTAACAGGAGCAGATTCCATTCAGCTAAACACGGATACATATGGATGCTTTCAAAGTGGATTTGAGTGTTATTGTGTCATAGTTTTGAAGTTAGGAATGTAAAGTCACATGGTAGCACTGTACACGGTATCTGTATGATGCATACCAGGATATTTACTAAATAATTAATAGATCTGTTAAGGTACTAAGTTAGTAATCAAAAGGTTACTGAATCAAACCTTATCAATTACATGTTAAGCATTTATCAGACACCTTTATCCGAAATTATTTGCATTGCACAGTCTAAACAACTGATAGTTAAGGGTCTTGCTTAAGGGTCCAACAGCAGCAATCTAGCATTAGTAAAGTTCAAACCGGTATGCTTCAGATTACTAATTCTGTACCCTAACCATTAGGAAATGACTAACCCTTACTTCCAGGTTATCACTAACAAATTGTTGCCCTTTATAACCAATTAGCTGGATTTTATATGGTTACAATTGTACAGATTTGAAAGACAAATTCGATTTGAGCTTCGTCACTGATTGTTTGACACTCAAGTGAATCTAACTGCATATTCACTGTCATTAAATTTCAGGTAATTTAGGTTTAATTGTTTGTTAAAACCTATTTTTGTACACCTTGCCATGGATTCCAGCGTATGCTCATACATCCTGGTAAACATTCGTGTATAAGTGTATAAGTTTAGATTTATATATTACATGCCATGACTTGATTTCAGTGTAGCATGGGGCATGGTTACACACACACACACACACACACACACACACACACACACACACCATATTTAAATTGCATACGTACATGCTTATGACAATAATGACATACCATGATAATCTTTTATCATGGTATGTCATTATTGTCATAAGCAGGTACGTATGCAATTTAAATATGGTGTGTGTGTGTGTGTGTGTGTGTGTGTGTGTGTGTGTGTGTGTGTGTGTGTGTGTGTTTGAGAGAGTGAGAGAGAGAGAAAGAGAGACAGTTGTGCTGAAAGATGAATGTAATTGTAGTGATTTAGATTAGGTTTTTAATCAGTGTTTTGAGTTGAAGAGGAAAGATTGCTGGTCAGCAAATAATTACATTCTGTGCTCAGCTGTAAATTCAATCATCTAATTCAAAAACACTGATGTGTATTAATACTGTATTGCAGTGTATCAGCAGCAAATGTGCAGACTCTATAACTTATTATAACCATGTTTTCTATTTTTGTGATCTGCTAATTATTGCAGATTTAAATGATTTATACACATATTTTGTCTGCCCGGGGTGAAGCGGGGAGATCTTTTTTGCTAGCACACCAACACAGAGAGTGTGAAAAACCATACTTTGCCCCACACTTGACCAAGGAGGTCTTGACCAAGATTGATGAAAGGTTATTTCATTGCCAGCTAGTCCATGGCGATTGAAACCATCGAACATGCTCCAGTAGCCTCTTTGTTCCTTTTCTAGGGACGTAAGAATACACTTTACACATTATTTACGATACGATTGAACTATTGTTATTAACTTAACAAATTCCAGTCTTTTATTTTCTTTAATCATGCTAGAAAAGATTTTTTCATTTATCAAAACAATAAATGCTCTGTAAATTTATAAAGAAGTTACCCGAAATACTAGGAAATCCTTGCTCCTCAACAGTTTGAGTTGTGTTTAAAATAGCATCAGTGCCCCCTGCTGTTTAAATAAAATTTTGATTTATCATTTATCATAACCGGAACCATCCGAGTGAATTAATTTGTATTGATTCTTTGTGAATTGTTATAGCTATAGTAGCTTCTAATTAATGGCTGATCTGATGTGCCAGTGCCATGGTTATTACCATTTGTAGTTAACCTTAATGACTAAAAAATGTAACTCTGGATTCACCACAACCCTAATCAGGATGTATTTACTACTACTGATAAATAATCAAATGAATGTCTTCATTGTTATTCTGTATCGCACGGTGTGTACCAGGTGTTTGTAAGTGAGCGGGGTTTTTGATCGCCGGCATTGCTGGGGAGCTGTTATTGATTTTTTTATATCCCTTGTTGGGTTTAATCTTTTTAAATTATAACTCAATAGAACCGTGTGTGAACATGACTCTCAGCCAAGCAGTTTAAACACACACACACACACACACACACACACACACACACTCACACACACCCACACGTGCATAATATGCAGCAGATCAGCATGATAGTCAATGCTAACAGTGCAATGTGTGAAATGGCTCTACAGTCCACTGGTGTTTCATTTATTCTGTGCATGTGTGTGTGTGTTTGTGGGAAGCATGGTGGCACACAGTTCTGGAGACCACACTGTTTTTTACACTGCGTACATCTCTGTGTGTGTTTGACCTGTTATAGACTTGTGTCCTATCTTTCTATCTTTTCATAATTTTAATTTAAAGTTTATGGATCATTAGAATCAATATGAATCTATCAATCACAGGGTTTCTTAAAGACCGAACATGCAGGGTGGTGCATCTATCCTGTTTGTATCATATGTGTAACAAGAAAATACCCCCCCACACACACACCCAGACACCAATTCTTATCTTACATTTCTTTCACTAAATGGTTTGTTTGATTGAACACATGTCCTTTACTGTTAATACACTTTATCAGAGAAATTGTACGATTATCTGTCAGCAAAATAAAGCCGAGGTGTAATCGAAGCAAGACCTAGAATCCAAAATACAAAAGTCACGTGAAATGTAGTTGTAATATTTGATTTGAAATTTGCGGTGTGCATTTTAATTCCTGCTCAATTATATGGGAAATCTCATCTTGTCTTATTGTTGCTAGAATGTGATTGTGTAGGTATTTTTTACCAGCACTTAATATTATTTAAGGTCACAGTGGGACACACACTAAACACGTGAACAGGTCTGTTGCAGGGTAGTACAGACATGCATCTTTGGTTGATGTAGCGTGGACAGGAGAGACATTCTGCATTGCACACAACACCCTTTTCTCCGGGGCAAATTATCGTATGACACCCGGTTCCTTAAATAGCCGAGCATTTGACGTCACATCTGTGTGGTTCAGCACACCTAAGGGGCTTCGAATGGGGTTCAGGAGATGTGACAGAGAGAAAGTATTTTATGTTAATATTTATTTTTAAAGTAAGTTATGGTATGAAATGAATTTTCTAAGGAATAGCATTTTGTCTGGTATTGTATAAAAATCTTTTCTGGATGGATTTTTAATTGGAAGGTAATTTGAAATGCATTTGACATGACAGATTTATTTGAAAGATATGATGTATTTCTCTTTATCCATGACACATCTGGATAATAATTTATCCCACTAACCCACTGAGATTCTGACCTCACAGCAGATAAAACCCTGCATGGTAGAAATGTCTATATTAAAAGGACCACACTTCTGTGTTACAATTCTGTATTATTAATCCTGTGTAAGTGGGTAGCACTGTCTTCTCACGTTAATAAGTTCATGAATTTGATGCCCAGGTGGTACAATCATTTCTGTATGCAGTTTACAACACATGAGGCTTGGTTCACTAAAAACTCAGCCACAAAGATGGATAAGCCAGTGCACTGTTGGACCAGTACCATGCTCGGATAAATTGAGAGGGCTTTGTCAGTAAGGATCCTTAACATAGGATGACCAGACTCCCTTCATGGACACAACGGACAAGCAAACGGACAAAACATTTGATGTGATTTCACTCATTTCTAGGTAATGACAAATCCTTAAATATACTTCACAGTAAAGATAATGGGATCCTTTCGTCATTCACCCTGTGACTGGGTCAGTACTGAAGATCCATCAAACTGTCCCTGATCAGCCATGCACAAGGTTCTGTAATCTTATATAACTGACCAGTGCTAGTGCCCACTTTTCTGTCTCCATGATTGCAACATTGTGACATCACAGACTAAAAAAGAACACTAGTGCATGTATAGTAGTTGCTATTATCGATGCCTGTTTTAAAATGGAGTGTTAATGTGCTTTAAAAAATGTTTTCATCACATCTGTTAGATGTTCCTTTGGGACTAATGACATTGCATTATGTTCCTGCAGGAAACAGTTGGAAGTTTCTTCTTTGATTCAGGAACTTCACAGTGTTCAGCTGTGATCTGCTGAGTTGTTTCAAAAATGATAGTTTGTACCTGATGCCTACTTTACTACTAAAAGAAACACCATTCTCACACACTAGTTCTACAATAGATTTGATTAACCATTTCATTTCAGTACAAAGAGACTTTATTATGCAGCAGTTGTATTTGACTTTTTTTTCCATTGTAGCAGACACTTTTATCTAAAGTAACTTATGGTACACAGTCTGAGCAATTGCGGCCCTGCTCTTAAAAAATGTCAATGTTGAGGGTTTGAACTAGCAACCTTCGGATTACTAGTCCAGTATATACACCTC
This sequence comes from Hoplisoma paleatum, assembly GCA_028565875.1. Classification (NCBI taxonomy): domain Eukaryota; kingdom Metazoa; phylum Chordata; class Actinopteri; order Siluriformes; family Callichthyidae; genus Hoplisoma; species Hoplisoma paleatum. The sequence goes on along the minus strand of JAOTRQ010055078.1, from coordinate 220 downwards.
GAGGTTCTAACAGTGGACCATTTGCTGAGAAATGTAAGTCAAAATGTTTGTAAACTAAAATGTCTTCATAAGAAATTATGTAAATAATATCTGTACTAGACATGTCCTTATCGAACTATCTAATGTCTTTAACCTCCTGAGACCCAGACTTTTCCCTGATGTGCGTTTTTAATTTCGTCTAGCTATTTGTGATTAGTAGGACCTAACAAGCATAAAAATT
>JAOTRQ010055067.1:0-14504 GCA_028565875.1 Hoplisoma paleatum | reverse complement strand
ATTGTTTCTTTATTTTAGACCTACTGTCTCCATACGAGGACATTGTTTTTTCCAAAAATGGCTTCATGTACAAAGACTAAATTTATGCTTGTTAGCAAAGACTATTTTTTATGCTTGCTAGGTCCTACTAATAGCTAGACGAAATAAAAAACACACATCATCGAAAAGTCTGGGTCTCAGGAGGTTAAATTTGCACATTCATTGCATTCAAGTGTTTGCATTTCTTGCACCTTAGTATGTTGTGTCTCTGCTGCTATTGTTTGTACTTTAAACAACATTTACTCAATATCATGTACTAACACTCATATCTAATCATATCTCTTATTACTTTTATAAACTAGCAAAATTAATTTACTATATTTCTGTATTTATTATAGGCTTTAGCTTAAATACTAATACAATCTCTCTGACTGAATGACTTTGATGTCATGGTAGTTTGGGGATGATCCATGACCATAGTTCAGATCGGAAAGGGTGGGAGGACCTCTTACCTGAGCTCTGCCGGTGGATGGTAGTGGGCTTACCAGCACAGGTCCCTGTGTCAATTCTTTGTGATTCTAAAATTGCCATAGCAGCCAATCATTGTGAATTAGGTTCTGCCATATCCTTTTTCTAACTCTCTCATTTATCTTTTGTTTGTTGTTGTTTTTTTCCATTATTGTGAATGTATTATGTATTTGATAACAGTTTTTAGTTTTACTATTTGATCGTGCTTATTTATTTATTTGGATATTAATGTCTTGTTATGCACATGGTTACATTTATGACTTAAAACTGTAATTACTAGTTACACAAGATCTTAGTTTACGAGTTTGCAGTCTAACACAGTCTTATACTCCAATCTCCAATTTACCTTGCTTGAACTTGTGCTATGGGAGGAAACTGGATTTCCTGAAAGAAACCCACACCGACCCTGAAGGAACTCCACACAGAAAGGGCCCAGATTGCTCAATCTGGAGTTCAACCCAGGACCTTGCTTTAGGAAATAATGTTCTTAAGTAAGCAACCGTCACTTTGATGTTGATTAAACACTTTAATTCATGATCCACCCAAATACAATAAACTCTATTTTGTCTGAAAAACAAACAATTTAGCATGATTATTAAAATCTTTATTCAATTATCATGATAATATTATCATGTTATAAAATAAGCATGTGATCACTGAGGTGCTTTTATATGTAGAATAAATGATCGAACTGGATTTGAGCTATATTGAGAAAAAGGTTACTTTTAAAGCACAACAGAGAATCTGATTGAATACAGAACTGCATGAGACAAGCAATAGAGCATAAAAACAGTAACAATCTGATGAAGGGTGGACAGTGGGGAGAAACCCCAAATCAGAGGGGATGGTGAAAATGAGCAACTAATTTTATAACACTGTTCCAAAGAATGTTACAAGTGATTAGGATTTCATAACTTCGCAAAAACAAACAGTCAACTGTTTTGAGCAGCAGTCAGTTTTCTGCAGTTAAAATCAATAAAGCACCATGACATAACACCAGTCATTGATTTAATGGCTAAACACATGATGTCTACTAGAATTATGGCGAATGATGGCTCCATATAATATGTTTTTTTTCTGTAAGTTACAGTTTTAACTTTTTATAGGACTTATAACTTTAACTTAAATTAGATCCGATGTAGATCAACTGTTTAGAGATCATAGCTTCGATTTTAGTGTACTATTATGATGAACTCACATGGATGTCGGAATCCAAGATGTGGAGTGGCATGGTTGAAGCATTGCTAACTATTAAATTCAACTATTAGTAAATTCTATTTATTAAAATGACACATATTATGCAAAATTCCAAACATTGCATGCATTTCCATGTGAGTTTCTACTGCTTGTGTAAACAATCTAAATGTGAATAAAATCAATCTATCTCTTTATGGTAAATGATTCAATATAATATTGTGTCTGGAAAAGCCATTTTGACTGTGTGAACCACATCATTCAAACCCCACACAGTAGATTACTCAAGGATTTATTGTTTAGTCTGCCTCTTCAACAATGTTGTTTTATTATGTTATTTCCTTCTGTCAAAGGTTGTGTCCCATATCTACAGAAGTCTACTAGTATACTATTACATTGAGAGAGGGATATTTACCTACTGTTCATCACAAGCTAGAATTTGATCTTAATTGCTATAGAATTGTGTTTCTAACTGTGTTGTGTTATATTTATTTCCAAATCCAGAATTTATACAATTAAGTATTTTTATTAATGATGTAAATAAATAAGTTATAAATGTTTCTGACAGTTTCTGACAGCTTAGTAGAATAAGTGGCATTAGCATAACAGCGCGTTCAGGAAATATGTGAATCTAGAGAAAATAAAACAATTTTTTCTAAAGGAGAATGATGGCAATGAACTTCATTGACAAGTTTTGTAGCACCAATATTTCTATTATAACATGTTTTTAAAAATGCATTATATGATCCGTTAAAAACTTATATTATGTATAGTATGTAGTTAAATGTTGACAATATTTTAAAGAAATGAATTATATTATCATAATTGTAGGTTGTACAAAAAACATGATTCAGTGCACTTGGCAATAATTGGCATGATATCGTCATATAACAACTTATCACGATATTCAATATCATTTATTGGCACTAGCTTAAGTACACCATCAATGCTATAGTGACAATTTTAATATACCAGTAAGTACCATGATATGTGAGATGCAGAATGTAACGTGGGTGGAATTTTAAAAGATTTATAGTTCACTGTTTAACTCAATTAAAATTCTAGTCTAATGCTTACGGTTAAAAATATTTGTCGGGGAAGAAATGATCAAAGTTCTACAGTGAAGTTCCCAGAAAGACTACACAGAGATGCATACATAGTTCTCTAACCACTTCTAAAAATACTACATGCACTTTCTGGATGGAGAAGATTCTCATTTACAAACATTAGTGCAATTGAGGAAGTTGATTCTACAGGCTAGAGGGGTTGAAATGGAACTGGGCTTACTGGAAAAAGCAGCAGAATCGAGTACTGACTCCCTGAGGCCTTTGGCAAACATCAGATGATTACACTGGAACCAAAACTGATACAAAGTAACATCAAACAGAAGCTCAGACTAGATAGTGTCATTATTTCACTATACTGACCTTATTTTAAAGTCACAATGTAATCCCACTTATAATAACTTATGACTGTCATCACCAGCCATTTAAGTGATTTTACCTAAATCAACTTACAATTTAGGAACGTACATTGTCAATAGAAATAGAGGGTTAAGGTCCCCATCGTGCCAACCTGAAGACTTGTAATTCTTGTTCCAGTACTAATCACTAGGCACATCATAAGCTATATAAACTACATTTTATTAGGATACAAACTTAATGTTTTATATGTTCATGGCTTCGTGTCTTTCAAGTCCTCAATCCAAATTTGTCCCAAACACATACCTGGACATTTTGCAGTTCCAATATTGCTGCATACAAGGACTACCCAAAAAGGATGGGCCCTGTTGAGCCTGGATCTTCTAAAGGTTTCTTCCTGTAATTTTCAGGGAGTTTTTCCTTGCCACAGTCGCCCTCAGCTTGCTCAAGAGGGGGTTTCTGTTCGTCCTGTATTTTGTAAAGTTGTTTTGAGACAATGTCTATTGGAAAAAGCACTATAAAAATAAAGTTGACTTGACTTATTGGAATTTTGAAAACACCTAATTTGTATGTCTTTGGACTGTGAGGAAGGACCAGAGCATTTACATTAAATACATTTAGCATATTCCTTTATCCAAAGTTAAATTGTAAATAATTATTTGGTCTACTACAAAGCAAGAATTATGGCTGTCACAGACCTGTAACTTCTTCTTTAAGATGCTCCTCTGTCCACCACTCATTACTTGTATTAATGGCACCTTTTTGAACTTGTTAACAGTATAAAAGACACCTGCCCACAACCTCAAACAGTCACACTCCAAATTCCCGTATGGTGAATACCAAAGAGCTGTTAAACACCAGAAACAAAATTGTAGACCAGCACAAGACTTAATCTCCAATAGGCGAACAACTTGGTGTGAAGAAATCTACGGTGGAAGCAACCATCAGAAAATGGAAGACCTACAAAACCAATGCTAATCTCCCCTGATCAGGGGTTCCCTGGGGTTTAAATGATCACAAGAATTGTAAGCAAAAATCATCAGCACATCTGAAGTTTACTAGTGACCATTTGGATGTTCCGGAAGATGAACAAAAATGTTAATTGCTAAAAAAAAAATCTAATATTTATAGAATGCTATATAGAACTACTTGTGTGTGTTTGTAAAGGCACCTTTTTTGTTCAGTAGCAGTTACTGGGCACAGTTAATTTAAATATGCATTCGACATGTGGGTGGGTGATTGCTTGTAAAATCCGCGGACTACAAAACCACGGCTGCAGATGTTCTAGCACTGCATTTCCAATCAGCCATCAACCATGTCCTGCAAATGTGGTATGAGATACATAACTTAAAACAAATCAGATTATACATCAAATTAACTAGGGATATGATATTCAAATGCAAAGTAAATAGCCTCATTTTTGTCCACACTTGATGCCACATTGATGCTGATAAGTGAACCGTCTGCTGGTTACTTTTTTGTGAGGAATCTCTATCTATTTAGCCTATACCTGATTCGCAATTCAGAAAACATAATCATTTGCATAGTTAATCTCTGCTTCACTTTGCTGTGGGCTTTTTATGCAGAACACAAATTCAGCAAAGTAGAAAACATGCTGCCAAATATTTAATATTTTTTTCCCTATTTAACATACAAGTAATCCATTACACTAAGTAAGCTGGTGGCTGTATGCACCTTAAAATGCGTTTAAAACGATACCTCGATAATTATTTAGGCAACTTAGAATTAGAACAAAAAAGTCTCATTTTCACAAATAGTCAAATGGAAAGGGGGTCATTTATGCTCGTGTACTGTGTTTACATGGTACCTGGCATTAGCATGACATGTGGCAGTTGCATGGCTGAAATCCAGCTGGAAAGCAAGAACGCCGGGCAGGCTGAATGACACCATATACATGTAACTCAATGAGGCGTAACACCACCTCCATTTACAAAGAGCTGTAGCACTGTCCTTGCAGTCGAGGGAGAATGTATGGTAGGTTAAAGGGCTATCTACATTTGCGTCGAATGCCAACTGCACTCAAATGAACCATAAAGAACCAAGGTTAAGGATAAGTTTTAAATACCTGGGCTTTAGCAATTCTACCAATGAAGTGAGAGGATATTCCACAAATTATTTACTCGTTAATCTGTTTTAACAATCCCCATGTCCATTTTGCACCAGAACCATATTAATTTTTAGTTCTTCACATTAACCTGTGAACAGTGGCTAACTGTCACCTCAGCAAGACAGTCCCAGTTGGGGTGGTCTGGATTGTTTTTGTTTGGCATTCTTCCAGTATGTTTGGGTTTACTTCAGAAGGTCCAAGTTCACATCACAGTCCAAGAGTATAGCTGGTGGCTGTATGCACCTTAAAATGCGTTTAAAACGATACCTCAATAATTATTTAGGCAACTTAGAATTAGAACAAAAAAGTCTCATTTTCACAAATAGTCAAATGGAAAGGTCCGATTAACTGGAGACACTGAATTGTTTTACCGGTTACATAACCACTTGAATGCACAAGTCAGAGCATTATCATAAATAAAAAAGGTTGTGCAGGAAGGGCAACAGAAGCACACAGACAGAAGAAGACATTAACTGCTGGCTACAATTGCCCTTTACACTGGGGTTCTAGATTAGTTTTTTAGTCTGTGAAATTATAAACATATTTTACCATTATATTTAATTGTTGTACTTAACAAATTACTATATACTATAAAATGACAAACCGTTTAAAGTTTGATTTAGATCCAATGATGAACGACAAACTGGAAATGAGAACAGGAACATGATATTCCAGTGTTGGCCCATTTTCAGTAATGGGTTTGCATGGAAGTCACCGGCTGTCAGAATACAAAAGCAAACCTGCTTCTATATTAGGATTCATCTTTTCTAGACACCTTCAGGATGCTGCAATTGTGATCCTCACAAAGTCAAATCAAGCTTTTGTTGAAGTGCCTTACAAAAAAAGCTGACCATCGCTTGACTATTGCATAAATAATAAACCAGTTTATCAAAAACTCTCATCTCTGCTTGAATAGGCTATTCGTTCTCACAGCAATAGTATTGACAAACTAAATCAAACCCTAAGTCTATAGGCAGCTGTATTAGGGCTCAATGATATCGTGATTGATTTCCTTTTGACAGCTGCTCACAAAGCTCCTAAGTTAATCTATACACATTGCACAAATACAAAGCCATAAATGAACTACAGGACAGACTTGTGTCTGTGCCATTTTTTTCTCTCTGATGCAATTAGTTCTCACTGCCTTGGACAATGTCTTGGACACACTGCCTTGGACAATTTTGAATCTACAATTCACCTCACCTGCACATCTTTGTACAGTGGGAAGAAGCTGAAGCACCTACCCAGGCACTGGGAGAATTCAACATAGATTTTCACCTGAGAATTGAACACAAAACCTTCTTGCCGTGCCCTTTTAGCCAATGAGCAGTCAAAAATCAAAATAAGAATCTGTACAAGCATAGCCGGCATGTCCATGTTGACAAACCAATGCCAGACACATGACACACCCATTGACATTCCCAATGACATTCCCAACTTTGTTGGCTGCAAAGTTTACAAGTTTACACAACTCTAATTAAAAAAAAGTATTATATTTTAAAATTAAGACTGTATCAGTATAAACTATGATGAATGATCTTGAACAAAATATGCTCTAAATATCACCACTTATTATTATACATATACTATATGTATTTCATAACCTTCAAGGAAGGATATCATTCATACCCAAATCACTTATTTAAAGAAACATTAAATATTGGCACAGTGGAACAGCTGGTGTGCTTAAGTGACACCTCGAGAGACCGTATTTTAATTTTCATTCCAGTTCATTTTAACCTGATATATTTGTGTCCACTCCAATTTCTCAAACGAATCAACTTGTCAATAAACCATGTGTAGTGTCTGGTAAACAAAGACAACAGATGTGTCACAAAAAGTCTCATTAACACTTAATACAGTTTAATATCCATTATTTAATATCCATTCTGCACTGATTAAAAGTAGTTTTTACATTAAATGAGTAATTTTGGTTTAATGGTCTTAAGTGGTCAGAAGTAGAGTTGATCTGGAAATTGTGGAAATGTAAAAGTATACTGAAAGTTCTGATATTGTGGGAAATGAGATCAGTAAATACTGCACACAGTGTGCTATACAGAACTGTTATAAGGTCAATAGTTCAAGCAAATAGTTCAAACCCACTTGTCTGAATGGTTTACCATCAATATATTGTTTTTTAAACTAGACTTATGAATCAAATTCCACTTTACATTGATGTTTAGTGTCTGACACTGCTCATAATTTGTATTTAAGACATTTCAAAAATTCCACACAGCCCAACTTTGTACAGACCAAATCAAATAATTTAAATAAGTCAATACATTTGCCTTGGAGTCTGAGAACGTAGCAAACAAATGGTTTTGAAACAAAATTCAAATTAATGCAGCTTTACTCTGGCGTAATATTGTAGGGAAAAATAAACTCTTATACAATGACAATTATCTGGTTGATCCGACAGATGACAATTTTATTGCACACATCAGAATTCAAAGAACGTATCCACAGTTTGGTTTTATGTAATGTTGTGTGATCATGCAAAAAGTAATACCAAAAAAGTCAGCACAAAAGTAACAATCATCCCAAATTGCTCATTAAAGTAGCCTAGAGGAAAACTTGTAATTGAATCTAGTACTAAACTGACTACATACATTGTAGAAGTTAAATTTGTACTTGTTGATATCTACCATAAAACAAATCACCTCCATAAACAAAGAACATTTCACAGGCATCAGTGTTATTCTTTCACAAATACAACCTTTTTTGTATTAGGCTTACAGGTTCCGGTCACTGAAGTAACACAAATGTTGTGTAGCATAGAATATTAACAACTGTTTGCGCATATCTATTTCCTTAACAGATTTAATTTCAAATGTGTAACAGTCAACATAGGTTGAAAAAATTACATATGGACCTGAATGTACAGATGCATATAGGGTGCGTACCAAAGAACCTGAATGGTGCACTTTAAACGGTCATACAGTGTGAAACTATGGACAGAGTGCACACAAAACAGATACTCTTATAGAAACATACAAAAGGGCCTCCCAGCTTTCGACTCATTAATAGTGGCCATCCTAATACAGAGTAAAATGCTTAATATAAATGAAAGTAGTGTTAAGGAAATTATTAGGTGCATCACAAACTGCACACTTACGCAAGTGCATTGTAATTTAGTGTGTAGTGTACATTGAGCACTTCTTTCACGGGAAAGTGCTACCTCAAATGGAACCTTTATGTGCTTTTGTTTACCCTTTACTAATGAATACTTCATTAATGCTACTTACATTTATGTGAAGCAGTTGCTTTCAGATTCAGCAATGGCTGCTATTAACCGTTCAAAATCATGCCTCCTTTTTTATGAACTGGATATAATAATGTTGCTTTGGTGCATGAAGGAAATCTTGGGAATCTAGCTGTCAATAGCATCACACACTTTCAGTGATTCAGCAAAAAACATATATTTAAAAATTTTGCTTTGGGTTCTGTCCAAACAGCACTACAGATGCATTGCATTGCCACTTCTTTATTAGTGCTAGATGAATCTAACAAACCAGAAGCCTATAACGAATGTTAAATTACATCAGTGGTGCATTTTATGTACAGTCTGAATTAAATTACCCTTTGTAAATGTATTGACTGGCATCCCTGAAAAAACAGTAGTGTGCAAGAAGAGTTTATGCAGTGAAATATTTTTCTTTTCTAAACCAATACTGCAGATCCATAAACATTCAATATCAATATGATAGCAATTTCAGTTTAAAGTTAAAAAAATGTAAACATCACAAATCAAACCCATCTTTTCACACCATAAAGTTTTTACATAGTGCTCAGGCAGAACTGAGTTAAAATCTAGCATATTTATGAGATAACATCTGCATATATTTCAACTCATCCAAATGCATTTAACGCTGTAAAAGCACAAAAATGGTTTCAGAGCATGCCACTGTGACATTCTTAACAAAAAGATATTATCTAGCAAAAAACAAAGAATTCAGAATTCAAAATAAAACTTGATCAGTATTACATGAAACTGACCTGTGTTCTGCAAAAAAGCATGATAAATAATCAGTCTCAGTAATATAATTAACATGGTGTCTGCACCCAGCCTCCTACACAGTCAGGTCTGCTGCTGCCCTTTTACGTCAATACTGAAGCTGCTCCTACAAAATACTGACCTTATTATTACTTAAAAATAAATTCCAATTTTATTTGTCATTAAACATATACAGATGTACAGGACAATGAAATGATTTTTTTCGCATATCCCAACTTGTCTGGAACTGGGGTCAGAGCGCAGGGTCAGCCAATGTACGGCGCCCCTGGAGCAGACAGGGTTAAGGGTCTTGCTCAAGGACCCAACAGTGTAGCGGAGTGTAGTAGAGCCTGGATTTGAACCCCCAACCTTTGGGTTCCCAGTCCAACGCTCTACCCACTAGGCTACACTGTCCCTATGAGACGATGTCTAAAGTAAAAAGCGCTTTATAAATAAAGTTGACTTGAAATGATTTAAACAGGACGCTAATCGCTAATCTGCATTTCACGGTTTTGACATCTTGTTTTTAAGATTGTTTACATAGCGGCAATAAAAGCTATTTAATTGGATCGTAATATAGTTCGTTTAAACGTACAGTATTGAATGTATTAAAAATATACACCACAAACCTCAGTCACCAATGGTTTACTATTATTTATTAGTACATAAAAAAGAAAAACAAACAAAAAGGGGTAGGGGGTTGTGGGCTGGTGGCGGTCCATTGACTTAAAAGCTTAGTCAAACAATGGCACACTTTAGGTTTTAAGACAGAACATACCACCTTATCTGCAGCAACACAATAGCGCCAATTTACTTCTGTAAACGAAATCTCCTAAATCTTCAAAGACGTGTCAATCGCAACCCCCCCCCCCCAGAGAGCTCAAACAACAAAGACCGATAAAGACAATAAAGAACTTTTGTCAACACCATCCATTGGTGTTGACAAAAGTTTGTTTATAACATTCCACATTTTTGGTGTCACCAAGAGGAGAATATTTGAAGCAGGTCTTGGTGATCTGGTTTTCTTTGTGAATGCAAACAATCGTGTGTCACCCACTGTAGAAGAGTTTGGGTCTCTCTCTCTCTCTCTCTCTCTCTCTCTCTCAGAACACACAGGTTGGAAGCTTCTCTAGACCTTCACCTTCACCTAGATTCACCTCATCATGTGTCTGCCTACTTACAAACTGATATCTATGAATCCTAATGACCGAGGAGATCCCTGGTTTTACCCCCTTTTCCATCGACACGTGTCCCGGTTCGCCAACGTGATTTTAGACCAGTGGCACGTGTTTCCACTGGGAAAAAAATGTTCCAGACCATAAACCGACGCTCCAGCCTGGACGACCCAACAAACTAGAGGAATGAAATATTCGAGATAAATAAGGAAGTATTTCATTAGAATAAAGTAGAAGTTCATCAGAGTATAACCATAGCAGCTACAAGCTCAGAGTCATGTAATTCAGTTAGGAACACACACACACACACACACACACACACTCTTTACTTATTAAAAGTCCATAATCCTTGTCTGTACGAGGCACAGGATTGTACTTCTGCACCTGTATAGATAAGGAGGCATCTGACCTTGGATTAGCTTCTAGAATATGAAAACAGGTTCTCGACACTTGTTGAACGACTCAAAGTCTATCATTCATTTCTTATTATTTATGTATAATTGTGAATTATTTTATAAAAAGGTATGTTTATTATGACGATTTGATTTCGTCTACAATTCTCCGCTGCCAATCAAAAAATGTATTTGACTTGTTACAGGCTCTCATAGTAAGAATAAAACCATATATGGTGCTATAAAACATGTTAATAATGTCTTCATGACTACAAAATGGAAAAACGTCTTCTAGATGTGCCAACTTGCTCTTCATAACCCGTCGCTGTGCAGGAAAACGTTCCTGCATAGACCGTTCAATTAAATGATGGACTTACCTTCAGCTCCTGAGGCGAGAAGAACACAAATGACGACGAATGAAAGAAAGATCCTGGTCGTCTTCATCATGACAGCAATGTGGGGAGAAGCTAAAGATGACCGGTGGAGTTCTTATGTCAAAGTGATGAAGTCTTCAGAACCCGGTCACTGTTCCGTTCTGTGGAGAAAAATTACAAAATCAAAACAATTAGTAAACAAAACTAGAAACACAGAAAGGAGTCTCTCATCGAAGAAAGTTAAGACTCCATCGTCTTGGTTCCTACAACATTCTTTTCCATTTTTTTTCCATTTCCAGGTTTGACCGAAGAGCTTCGAAGACCTCTGATCAGGGAACTATTAGAAGGTGCACTATACAAAAGACTGGCACACAGCCATATCCGACATTACTAACATATGTCTGCTTTCTTTTAGCTCCGGAGTGTCTCCGGGTCCAGTGGTTGCTTAGGTCTAAAGAGGAAGTCAATGATCACACACTCACACTCTCTCTCTCTCACACACACACACACTGGTTTCTGTCATTTCATTTAGCCAAGAGGGAAACAAAGAACCCCGACTTGCATCCTACTGTTCACACTTAGGTAATAATGGGTAGATAAAGGATGCGAGGGTCTGCGAGTCCGACCACGGCTGAAATGACATCACAAATCCAGACACGGCCCTGTGCGAATGATCCGTAGAAAACTCCAGGTGCACTATGGGTGATGCAAAGACTCGGCTTTTAGGGTTACAGTTTAGGATCATGCGCCCGTTACATACATGATGCGACATCTCCCGAAGCCGTTTCCTTCTGATTATAGTCTCTAGCTCCTCCCATCATCTCTGTGTTACACAGGAAACGTCATCACAAGTCTGCGTAGACGATAATACATGAAGGATTAGAACGTCGAATTTCTGCTGGTTTGATGTTCTGCCCGCTGCAGTAATTATACTATTATGTCAATTTGAAGCGTGAATCATGACCCCGGCAGCGGGGCCACGAGGAACGCCGGTATGCAAAGGTTTGTGGGTGAACGGAAGCTTTACAAAGTAGCATGAGAGCACCGACACTCATAATAGCATCTGTAAACAACTTCTCACTGCACGTGCTCAGTCACTGCATTCTTCTACACAGCCATGTGCTGGTGCTTCAAAACACACCACCCTATACCATACTCGATACACACACACACACACACACACACACAAAACCCTTACATTTCTACCATATTACCCTAAATGGTAAAAGACACATTAGACGAGGCTCGTGGTGTTTTCTAGAATGAGTGCCACTTATAGAAGATTACTGAAGCATGAAGAGGAGAAACAGACGAAATTCCAACAATAATTCATCCCAGAAACCTGAACGGGAGGAAACGCTGCCGCTTCTCAGATTTCTGACTCCAGACTCGAGTATGCAGAGGTTAAAGATCACGATAATGCTTTCTGCATTGCTCACAGTAGCCATGAATTCGAGTCAATTCCGTTTCAAAATGAAAAAAAACCAACCCGGAGATTAATAAAGATGCATTTCGGAAGTTCGGAAGCATGTTTATTTACATGTTTACTCTGTTTGTTCTTGGCTAGGAGTTGGAATGTTTTTTTTACTCTATACGCTTGTTAGCTGTCATCACGGCATTATTGATTTTTCTGTCACAACCCTCCTAATTATCACCACCACAATGTCCTGCTTTGTGCGTCCTTGCGGACGACGGTGTTCATATGCAAGTTCGTAACTCCAACATTCCTAAGTATAGAACTACGTATATATCTATACAGCTGTAAAAAATTACAAATAAGAGCCTAATTAAAATTAAGTTGTGTTTGTTTTACAATTTATGGGGTTTGTGTTAGATCAAAATGAGCAGAACTGTCTATAGAATGAGCACTTTGGTTTGGGATGGGTACGATCACTGTTATTAAGGCACATCCAAAAGCAAACTGTGCTGTGTATGTATGTAGCCTTTTAGCTACATAAAAGTTCATCATTCAAGGAAACACCATTCATCCTGAACGAAAAGTGCTAAACAGCTAAAAAAAGTGTCAAACATGTTAAAGTCCTAAATAAAAAAGCATCTCGTTTGTGTCCGTGCACATTTTTTCCAGTGTAACAGACTTACAGTCTGACTCGATGTGCTAGCAAACATGTGGTGTGTGAATGTGTGTGTTGGCATGCATCCCCTGTTGGGGCCCCTCCTTTGCAGGCAGCGTAGCGCCTGGGCTGCCTCTCAAGTCTCCGGTGGCCAGCGGGGAAGAGCAGACTTCCCGGCTCCACTCGCATTGTTTGCTTGGCTGCTCCTGTGCCTCATCCCGGGCTGGATTAGCATGAGAATGTTCAGTGCTCCCCTTCCAGTCCTCCCATTATGTCCCTTTTCTTTCCCCGTCCTCGTGTACCAGCGTACTCCCACATCTCTTTAATGATGTCGGTTGCAAAATAAAAACGAAATAAAAATGCTTGGCAACATTTTGCTTTAGCAGTCAGAAGTGTATCTTTACCATCTTGACTATTTATAAACTGTTATGATGCCAGTAAAATCAATACTTTTGATTCATAATTTACAAAGCCTGTTAGTAATAGATTATATATTTGATAAGTATTTTGGCATAAGAAAATTAATTAGTGCGTTTTTGTAAATTTGTTACCTCAGTAAAATTTTAAAAACAATAGTCAGAACGATGCCAGTGTTGTAATTACAAACAATGCTAATGATTGTGTGTACATTACACACTGGGTTCGTCCCAAATCACTCATATAAGTAAGCGAACTGAGCTCTAGTGAACACCAAGCACTTACATCATAGTGCACACTTTCAAGGGTAAATGCCAAATGAAACACTACACCTCAGTTCAAGCCTGTGATTGCACTTCTCTATTCCTTTTGTTTACACAATGAATGTTTGTGCTTATTTGTGCTTTTGTTTAACCTGCTATTAATAAATAATTTCAGCAATGCTAATTACAGTTGTACGAAAGTCACCTCGAAAGCCGCCTCTTCCTTTACGTCGGCAAAATGCTGTCGGTTTTGGTCGTTTTTTTTGCACCATGCGAGTTCTTTCAGTGCACTGAGATTTATTGGGTTTCTCTGACGCACTAAAATATAGTGCTTAAAGTGTGTGAGTGTGTGATTTGTGGCTGTGGGGCTGGTATGAGGGTCCCTAAAAAAATCGGCTTAGGGCCGAATTGTCTGAAGATAAAGTGATAGAAAAAAAGAAAGAATTACCGTATTGGCCCGAATATAAGCCGCACCCTTAATTTTGAGAGAGATTCAGAAAAATATATAAAAATTGAGAGAATAAAACTTGATCTAGTATTTTATTCTCTTTGGACTGGTGTGGTGGA
>JAOTRQ010055066.1:0-25077 GCA_028565875.1 Hoplisoma paleatum | reverse complement strand
ACGTGAGCGATTCGTATGCGCGGAAGCGGTTACACATTCACGAATCGTTTTACGCATTTGCAGAGTTTTGGCACTAAATTAACTCCATAACGGTGCGGACGTGATCAGGAGGCGGCGCGCAGCTAGATGAGAGGGAGGCGGCAATACCCCCTTATATTAGCCGACCCCCCTGAACCCCCCGATACGTCTTACAATCGGGGTGTCTTACTATCGGGGAAACAGGAGGACTCACACACACTGTCTGTTTTTGTGTAATAACTAAAGGGTGCCACACATTTAATATAAAAGGATCTATCATTAAATCTGCACTAAATATGTGGACAAGTGAACTGCTTACAACCTCTTGATAGGAGAAGCTGAGATGCATCATTCATTCAATACATCATTAGAGAAAGTTTCCTAATTAGTTTTACACGTTTCACAGATGAATTCATTTCCAGTTACCCTCTTAGAATTTAGAATTTGAGAACTATAGTATGTACGTATCTAGTCATAATCACGCAGTCATAAACACGTACTCCGTCATTGCATGGTGACTCAGCACCATAAGTGGACTCAAACTTTCCACTTATTTGATAGTCATAGACTGTGCCATTGCCTGTCAGGGTCAAGGACCCTGTGTGAAGAGTCACACAGGGACCTTCACATCTGTTCATATTATTGCTACCCTGATATTTGTGCCCTCGCTGAGCATTATTTAAGTGGATCTGAAGGTTGCCTATGATGCATTTAGTGTTTATTTTTTTTACGTTTTTCACAGGAAAGCAAAACATTCCAAAACCTAGACGGATCCTGCGCTCTTCATGGGGCAGCAACCCCTACATCAGGGGCTCATACTCATTTACTCGTGTGGGCTCAAGCGGAGGAGATGTTGAATGGCTGGCCGAGCCTCTGCCCTACTCCAAGAGCACCAAGGCTCCGGTTAGTGACGAAGCTTTCAACTAACAACTTGTTTCTCATCTTTCACATTAGTAGTTAATGGTTTACGAATGGGTCATAAATTTGCAGAAACAGCAGAACACTACTAGGACAAGACACAATACAGCCTGAAATAACTTGACTAAAAGAACCACCTCAGTTTAAGCATCAATAAGCATTTTGTCAGCATTCATGGACTATGAGCTTGTATAGAACTTGGGGTTAGAGCACTACGTCGCTATTGGACATTGATGTCTTTTCTTTGTGTCCAGCCGTTACAGGTGCTGTTTGCTGGTGAGGCCACACACAGAAAATATTATTCCACTACCCATGGTGCTTTGCTGTCTGGCCAGAGGGAGGCAAACCGTCTGGTTGAGCTATACCAAGACCTCTTCAGTGCAGAAACCAGAAGAACCTAACCAGCAGGATAAATAAATCAAAGCAGAACCACTAACTCGTGATTTATCATTTCTGTATTCTTAATGACTAAACTTGTATTAAAAACAGTAGGGGCATTAAATCGATAACAACAAAAAATAAATCTTGTTTCATATGTATTTAGATTTATAGATACTGTATTTAGATATTATATGAGATGTACTGTACAAAGCTGCAGAGTTTATTGCCAGCTTTGGTTATCTTTCTCTAATTGTTTTTTTAACATTGAGTTACATGTATATAACACAAGTATAATTTAACTTTTTTGTAAGTGCCTTCTGTATTCAATGGTGTATTTTAAAATAAAACAACTGCGGTAAAGAATGAACTGTATATATATTTTTGTTATTATTATTAATCTTAATCATAGATAGATAGATAGACAGACACAGACAGACAGACAGACAGACAGACAGACAGACAGACAGATAGATAGATAGATAGATAGATAGACAGACAGACAGATTGAAAGATTGATTGATAGATAGATATAGAGAGACAGACAAGCAGACATACAGACGGACAGATCGATAGATATAAACAGACAGACAGACAGACAGACAGGCAGACTGATAGATAGACAGACAGATAGATAGATAGATTGAGACAGACAGACACACATACAGACAGACAGATAGATTATCAGACAGATAGATAAATAGACAGACAGACAGAGATATAGATACTTTATTGATTCAGGGAAACGAAGGTTCCAGCAGCAACATCATGACACAACACATTAATTAATAATAAATTAATAATATACTACAAAAATAATAAAAGTAATAAAGGTAAACATGGGCTTTATTTATCTATGTATTTAAAAGCGTATATTATATATACATTGCACTTTTACAGTCCAGGTTACTGTTTTTTTATTATTATTATTATTATTATTATTATTATTTAAGTGTGTCTGTGGCAATTTGTGTCCATTTAAAAACAGCGAAAAGCATTTAGTATTATATATATATATATTTACATTTATGGTGTTTGTGCTCGTGTGCAGCTCCTTGCATCCCGCAGAATCTGAGCTCCACTATGGACTGCACCATGAGGGTGGCATCTCTGACCTGGCAGTCCAGCCGTGCCGCTCAGTTCTACCTGGTCAGCGTTCAAAACCCCAACGACCACCAGTTACCGCTGACCACTAACGACACCAGAGTTCAGATCCCGGAGCTGCAGTGTGGACAGCAGTACTATCTGACCGTCGTAAGCGTAGGACTGTTGTGCAGGAGTTTCCCAAGCAATGCGTCCATCCTGCAGACCGGTACGTGCACACACGTGGATACTGTTTCCGTCCAATAGCTGGTACAACAGAGCCACTCCGCAGGAGCGACCTATTATGTAAATGAAGTAAAGATTCTGGGAGTTTGGATGTAAATAAATGTTCCTCCTGCAGATCCGTGTCCTCCCACTGCTGTCTCGGGGTCCATGGACTGTAACTCCAGCACCGGCGTGGTGAGCTGGACGCTGTCCGGCGCTGCTGATCAGTACATGGCTAAAGCCACAGGCCCGGATGGAACCTCACAAACCTGCACGTCCTCCAACAGCACCTGTGGCATCACCAAGCTGCAATGTGGCGTGAAATACAACATCACGGTCACGGCATCCCAACACACGTGCTCCTCAACACCCAGCCAGCCGACTTACCTCAACACAGGTCAGTTCCACACCACACGTTAGACCGGTGCCCCGTCCAGGGTGTGTCCACCTGTGTGCCATGGAATAAGCATCATTATCAACACTTGGCAGCGCCGTGCGTCCCCACGGGCGTGTCTGTGACCATGGACTGCACCAAAAATGAGGCTCACGTGTCCTGGAGCGGCAGCACTGGGGCGCTGTTCTACCGGGTTCTGGGATCGAGCAAGAACAACAACGTCAGCTGTGACACCTCCAGTTTCCAGGCCGGGTGCATCCTGGGAAATTTGACCTGCGGGACGGCATACGCGGTTCAGGTGATGGCCATCGGGAACGAGTGCTCGAGTTTACTGAGTCAGCCCATGGAGTTTTATTCAGGTATGGTGTGTGTGTGTGTGTGTGTGTGTGTGTGTGTGTGTGTGTGTGTGTGTGTGTGTGATATGTATTTTCTCGCCCTCAGTTCCATGCCGCCCCACGTTCAGTCACTTGCAGCTGAACTGCGACTCCAGTCTGTTTTCGTTGAATTGGACCCTCAGCGAGGGCGTGACCTCGTACTTCGCCGCCGCCTCGTCGTCCGGCGGTCAGATGTCCTACTGCATCACAAACATCAACACCTGTCAGCTGACCCAACTGACCTGCGGCCAGACCTACAACATCACCCTGGCAGCGTTAAACGGGATGTGCAGCAGCAAGCCTAGCACCGCCCTCCAGGCCGTCTCAGGTACTGCTCGCAGTTAAACACTATACGCCCATGCACGTGTGTAAACTTATCGTTCTTTCCTTTTGCCTCAGTGCCCTGTCGTCCCGCGGGCATCGTGCCCAAGATAAACTGCCAGAACAACTCTGCCAGCGTGTACTGGGACTCCACCGGTGGGGCCGACCTTTACCAGGTCCGGGCCCTGGGTACGAAAGGTCATGTGACCGGGTGCAACACGACCACCACGTCTTGTGACGTGCCCAGCCTGCAGTGCGGCGATGTGTACAACATCAGTGTGACTGCCGTCAACAGCAAGTGCGTCATCGTGGAAAACGCCGCCGCGCAACTGAGTTCAGGTTTGTGACATCAGAACGCCACAGACACATCAGTAGACGTCGGTCGTATTGCATTGTGGGTAGAGTATAAGTGTATCATCAGTCACGACTTTGCATTGTGGGTAAAGTTTTATGTCAGTCGTGTTGTATTGTGGGTAGACGTCAGTCGTATTGCATTTTTGGTAGATGCCAGTCATGATGCATTGTGGGTAGACGCCAGTCATGATGCAGTGTGGGTAGAGTGTAAGTGGATCTTCAGTAATGATGCATTGTGGGTAAAGTGTAAGTGTATCTTCAGTTATGATGCAATGTGGGTAAAGTGTAAGTGGATCTTCAGTTATGATGCATTGTGGGTAGACGCCAGTCGTCTTGCATTGTAGGTAGACGCCAGTCATGATGCATTGTGGGTAGACGCCAGTCATGATGCATTGTGGGTAGACGCCAGTCATGATGCATTGTGGGTAGAGTGTATCGTTACAACTTGACACCCCACAGACATTCGTGATCTCCCGACTTCCTCCTCCTCCAACAGTCCCCTGTGCCCCGGTCCCTCTGATGCCGACCGTGGACTGTTGGTCTGGTGCAGTCAGCACGTGGTGGCAGTTGAGTACCGGAGCCGTTTCCTACAGCGCGGTGGCTCAGGACGGTAACGGTTCCGTAACATCCTGTAACAGCAGCAACAGCACGTGTGTGTTCACACAGTTACAATGTGGACTCTCCTACAACATCACCATCACCGCTTCTGATTCCAACTGCAGCAGCAACAACAGTCAGAGCATCCAGGTGGATACAGGTAAACAAATCCGTCATACAGGTAAACAAATCCGTCATACAGGTCAACAAATCCATCATACAGGTCAACAAATCCGTCATACAGGTCAACAAATCCGTCATACAGGTAAACAAATCCGTCATACAGGTAAACAAATCCGTCATACAGGTAAACAAATCCGTCATACAGGTATGATTTTAACACAGACACACACATGATAGCCCGACAGAGCCACATACATGATGGACAGACACACATTCGCATGATGGACTTTAACATACACACAGGATGGACACTAACACACACACACACAATAAACTGACACATACACGCACACACATACATGATGGACACATGACGGGTACATGATACGCACACACGCGATCTCGGCTCAAACAACAAACCCCCAATAATTTGGCCCCTGGCTCGTGTTTTTGTGTGTTTCAGTTCCGTGTCCACCTCAGAAGGTCAGCGCTCAGATGGACTGTGGGAGTGGAACCGGACTGATCTCATGGGATTCACATCAGGGTGTTACGTCCTACCTGGTCCAAGCGGTGGGAGCCGATGGACACCAGACACAGTGCAACAGCAGCAGCACGAACTGCTCGTTACCCAGCATGCACTGCGGTCAGCCATACAGCCTCGCCGTGGTCGGCCAGGACGGCCACTGTAACAGCAGCAGCACGCGTCTGAACCTGCAGTCAGGTATAAATCACACGGAAATATCATAACGCATGTGGGGTGGACGCTGGTCACAGGCGCTACAACCACGTGTTCCACTGTTTCTGACAGTCCTGTGTAAGCCCGCCGCCGTGCAAGCCACGCCCTTGTGCAGCTCGAAATCGGCCACCGTGACCTGGCAACCGGCCGCCGGGGCGCTGAGGTACCTGGTGGATGCGTCGAGCACGGACGGCCTTTACAACAGCTCCTGTAACTCCACCTCGCTTTCCTGTAACCTGGAGAGGCTGGTCTGCGGGACGTCCTACAACGTGTGTGTGGCGGCGCTGGACGATACGTGCAGGAGTGTGAGGAGTGTCTTCAACCAGAAGATCTCAGGTGAGGGGTCAGCTTACAGATATCCTACTGAACCGTAGGGTCACTCTGGTGTCCAGCACCGATCTCTGACATCAGAACTTCTGTATAGCTTTAATATAAACTGCACTCGAATGTTTACTCATGGTTTTATCGTCGCTCTCTCTCTCTTTCTCTCTCTCTCTCAGCTCCGTGCCCTCCTCAGAACGTGAAGGTCCAGATGAACTGTTCGTCCGGTGCCATGACCGTCACGTGGGCGGCCAATCCGGACGCACAATTCTTCCGCGTAGAGGCGGCGGCGACGACAACCAACGCTTCCAGTCTGTCTTGTAACAGCACCGGCACGAACTGCTCGATCGTCGGCCTACCCTGCGGTTCGTCGTACTCCGTTACGGTGAGAGCGGTCCGAGATTCGTGCCCGAGCGACACCAGCACGCCGGTCCCGGTCCAATCAGGTAACTCACGCCTACTAAAGAACCCGAGACACACCTGATAAACGTAGAAAATGTTCCGTCCTATTTCTGATTCATCAACGTGTCGTCCCGCCGCGTGTAGCTCCGTGTGTACCGCAGGGTGCCGGTGGCAACCTCGACTGTGTGACCAACTCCGTCTTGGCGTCGTGGCAACAAGCATCCGGGGCAGATTCATACCAGGTCCTGGCAACGACGACCACCGGTGGGAACTACACCTGTAACAGCACGGGACTTTTCTGTTCCCTCTCTAACCTGCACTGCGGCGCGCAATACACCGTTTACGTCACGGCACTGAACACGTGGTGTACCAGCACCCCCAGCAACACCTTCCAAATCAGGACAGGTACGACCCGACATGCTGAATCTGAATTCCCCCATAATTCATAGTTTGTAATATTGTTTCACGTTGTAATAACTACGGATGTAACGATACACGACAAACGATTTGTTAGTAACTTTAAAAAAAAGAATCATTTTATTATTTCATGTTAGTCATTGAAGAAAATACGATTCTTTTTTATTTATCTAAATAATTATTCCGTATTTTATTTCTGAGGAATTCAAAAATACTTGATTCGCGTCTTGTTAGCATCAGCGCCCCCTGCTGTACAAAGTAAGCATCGATTCCTATTAAAAGTCTCGTCGAGTCAAAGGTGAATCGCTCGATTCTTATCGATTCTTTCTCAACCGTTAAAGATCTAGTAATAATATTGATCGATATCGTCCGTCTTCGGGTCTACTAATGAACCGGAACATGCCCGTTCCTCACTGATGCCCCACTGCCCTCATCCTGCAGGCCCTTGCGCTCTGACGGGCATCAGCGCCACGACCGAATGCCGCAGCAGCTCTATAGGAGTCACCTGGCTGACAGAATCCAGCTCGGTTGTCTACGTGGCCACGGCCGAGGGGCAGGACCGGAGCTTACTGAACTGCTCCAGCACTAATACCTCCTGCGTGCTGTCGGGGGCGCCGTGCGGCATGCAGTACACCGTCATGGTGTCCGCCAGCGCGGACAAGTGCAACGGCCTCCGCAGTCCTCCGTACTCCATCAGTACAGGTACCGTTACACCACCGAGACACATGAACGTGTAATTATATTCTTATCTTGTCTGAGCGGATTTGTTTGTTTGTTTGTTTGTGGGTATTTCCTGTGGTAGGAAATCTTCACGCCCGGCGGAAATAGACACTGTGTTGTGTGTGGATTTCCTCCAGAAGCTCCGGTTTCCTCCCACAGCACAAAGACTCACCCCACTGCGTTCGTGATAACAATCTCGTCAACATTTTGTTTTGTCTTCGTCTTGTTTTTGTTTGTTTTTAGCCCCGTGTGCCCCTCAGAATGTGAGTGTGCAGCCCCTGTGTGACACAAGGGGAGTCCTGGTGTCCTGGACGGGTTCGAATTTGACTCAGTCCTACTCGCTAACTGCTACCGGTCAGGACGGCGACGTGCGAAACTGCACCGGCTCCGCCCAGAACTGCACCCTGGCCGGACTGCACTGTGGTCAGTCGTATACGTTTATCGTCGTCGCGGCGGCCGGTAACTGCACCAGTCCTGCCAGTCAGCCGGTCACTTTCCGCACAGGTATAACGTCACATGGATGCACGACATGTTCGAACCCTGGTGTCCCACTCAATCAGTAATATAAAGAAATGAATCGATTCAGCAATGATTCACTTTGGATGACTCTTTTGAATTGATGATTCTTTTAGGATGGGTCGATATTGCTTTAAACAGCAGGGGGTGCTGGAGATATATTTATTTTTTAAACACAAAAAACATGAATCTTTAGAAATAAATGGACATTTATTTCATCCATTGTCTAGTTTTCCTACACAAATACTCTAAACACCTGAACACACACACACACACACACACACACACACACACACATGCAAGACCTGACCCGGACCGCATTACCTCCCTCAGGAATCAAACCCGGGATTTTTTGCTAACCACTATGCCACCGTGCTGCTTCTAGACAATTATTGTTTAGATAATTTGTTGTTTTATTTGTTTCACTGCTTCCGGTTTATATTTACAGTGTTAATTGTTGTATCATTAATGTTTTTTTATTTAGTTTTTTTACGTAGTCCTCTACAACAATGTGAAGGTCTCAAACGTTCCCACATTAAACACGAATGATCATACACGAGTGTCTGTGTTGTTCGTCCTCAGCTCCGTGTGTACCTCAGGGTCTGGATGTGTCGGTATCCTGTAGCAACAGCTCGGCCAAGCTCCTCTGGTCCTCCAGCAATGGTTCGATGAGGTACTATACCTCGGCTCGGACCTCACAAGGAAGTGACCTACGCTGTGACACGGCAGACACTTCCTGTACCATCGCAGGACTTCAGTGTGGGATGATGTATAACTTCAGCGTGCAGGCGTCAGACGGGACGTGCAACAGCTCGCTCAGTCCCCCGCTACAAAAAGGAGCAGGTAATGTTATAAACCCTGTTATAAACCCTGTTATAAACCCCGTTATAAACCCCGTTATAAACCCCCTTATAAACCCCGTTATAAACCCCGTTATAAACCCCGTTATAAACCCCGTTATAAACCCCGTTATAAACCCCGTTATAAACCCTGGATCCTTGGATATGAACTGCAGGTTGTGCACCTTCATAATACATGCTGCATGAATACTGCATCATATACACATCCCATGAACCTTGCTTCTCCTGCTCACTACAGCCCCTTGTCCACCAACGTCAGTAACTGTCCGGACTCATGCAATGGGCGACACCACTTTGGTGAGAGTGTACTGGAGCACAGTGACCTGCCCGGCCGTCAACTACCTGGTGGAACTCGACGGCCAGATCAACAACGACCCTTCTACACAAGTCCAGGTGACGTCGTACTGGACAGATCGGACGTACTTTGAGTTTCCGGTGCCGTGTGATCTCCAGTACACAGTGGTGGTAAGCGCCGGAAACCAGGATGTCAGTGGAGCGCCATCCAGTGCTGTAAATGGTTCTGCAGGTGAATAATAATAATTAAAAAAGCACATTGTGTCTTGTAACAATTTCTAAATCTAGTTTTGTTTTTCTTCTCTGTTCTTCAGTACCCTGCCCCACCCCAGCAACCAATACCACAGGTCCTCAGTGCACCCTCATGATTACATGATACAACATTGTGTGAACATGCTAAAGTGAAAAACGTAAACGTGAACAAATGGAACTGAATTTATTTTACAGGTCTTGTGTCCGGCCGCTGGAAGAGAGATTTACGAGAAGCACGAATACTCGATAATACAAGTCAGTGCTGCTAGACATAAATTAGACCAATAAAATAATAACATCAATACGATTAAAACTGTATGAGATGTTTTGTGTTGTACAGGATATATCTCAGATGTCCTTTCAGTTCCTGAAATCAAGCTGGTGCAGGTGAACGGAGTGACCCTACGTGTGGACTGGGTTCCGGTCACCGGTGCCACCTCCTACACCCTCATAGTGAAGGAAGACGCTCCATCTCATCCCATTGAGTTGGTCCTGACAGGGCAGGGCGAATCCCTGGAGGTCCCGGACCTCAAACCCGGCACTCGCTACTGCATCACGATGTCTGCCAAGAGTTCCGTCGCTCAAAGTGGCAAGTCAAAAGCGGTGTGCACCATCACCGAAGTGCCCATATAGCTGCCGTACACTGATCACAATCGCATAAAGCTTTGCTCTATTTGCTTTTAGTTCAAGATTTCTCTCTCTCTCTCTTTCTCTCAATTAAGCTGAACTAGAATGAATCCAGAATGTATCTATAATGTATTCTATACAATACAGAGCTAATAAAATTATTTTATCTTGATTATTTTGAAGCATAATATATTTTCGGTCTGATATTCTGTGTATTTTGTTTTGTGAATAAACGCCTTGCAATAGTCACTTTTATAAAGAGCCATTAATGAGGAAATAAAGCAATGTGAACATCCTACGGTAAGTCGTGACTAAGAGTGATTTAATTTTTATATTTACACACTATTGATTACACAGAAAGTAGTTGGACAAGCATTCATAACCTTTTCAGACACGATTCGCTCTTTTATTTGCTTAGTTTAGCTTATAAAGTGGGGTTATAATAAGAGTTTTGTATTATTTGGTGGTATATACTTAACTAAAGTTACTTGCTATAAGATTATGATGGCTAGATGACTCTCGTATGAGCATCTCTGTAAACTGCAGCTCTTGTAGGGTGTTCCCAATCTGCGATGGTCCCAGGAGGGAACACTGGAAGACCATGGATATGGTCATGATTGTTTGGCTCATGCATTCTGATCTAACAGCTGCTTCTGATTCATCACGGTTCCTCCACCCGACATGTTTTCTGCAGGTTTTCTCTTTAGCCGTTCAGGTTTTTAACAATATCTCACTTATATCTCCACTTTACATGGACCTGGTGCAGAAACACGTGGAAATGTTTCTCGCTTTCTTATTACTGTAACTTAATTTCCCAAAAGGGAACGTCTTATCTTACTATTTCAGTTCGGATGGTGGTTATAATGTTATGACAGGTCGGTGTAGGCCTGCACACTGCATGGCAAATAATGGAAAACGTATTGATTATTTTATTGATTCATATTCCAATGAATATTTCAGCTTGTTTGGTGGGAAATGAGGTCAGGACACTGACTCCACCAGTACACAGTGTTTCTGGAAGCAGGAACCCAACAGCAGCTCCTTATTTATTTATAAAGATAGAGATAGACAGAACAAATAAACAAATAAAAACATTCTTGATTTAAAAAAAAGCCTATTAGCACATTTTTATGCATCTCTACTGTGTTTGTGTTGTTTTATCTACTTGTTTCTTAATGTTTGCTTCTGATTGTGCTGCAGCACTTTGAGATTTATTTGTCATATGAACTGCATTACAAACAAAATATATTATTATTATGTAATAAATGTATTATTAATAATATTTTTATTATTTATTAAGTGACTTAGTGGTTAGCCCTGTCGTCTCATGGCAAGATGCACCGGGTTAGTTAATCCAGAGCTTTCAGTGTGGAGTTTGCATGTTCTCCCCACGTCTGTGCAGGTTTCCGCTGAATACTCTGGTTTCCAACCAGTCCAAAGACATGCAGTAATGTCCATTGGAGGTGCTCAAAACAGTCCTGTGTGTGTATATATATATATATACCCGGGTGTTTTGTGTATTCGCCCAGTTTGTGTCCCATCGCGACCCTAAATAGGATTAAGATTCACAAGTTTAACGTCAAACACGTTATGACAATCAATTTTGTATATTCGAGGCATGTCTTTGGACTATGTGAGGACACCCACGCAGACAGACCATGAAAAACTGATCCAAGGTGCAAAGCCACTGCCGCCACACTGATGTAAGAGGTGTAAGAGCAACACAAACCACCCCGAAAGTTCCACATTTATATTTGGAACCCCGTTCCCGAGGAGGGGACGCGACCGTATGACCTTGACGGCGTGTGTGTGCGTTGACGTGATGCACAGCTGTGTGCGTGATGACGTCACGGCGGGGCGGCTCGGTCAGTGATGATTAGTGATTGTGAGACAGACACCGCGAGCGAGAATGTGAGCCATTAATCAAACTTTATCACTTTGTACGCCGTCGTCATTACCAAGCACAGCCCGGAGTAGCGAGAGGAACGATTTACACGTCCGGGTGAGTAAAATACGTCTGAAGAATTCGGTGTTAGACTTCAGTCACAAAGTTTAGCTCACTAACAAACTGCCATCCTTGTTTTATGTCGCACCCGTTTTTGGTAAGATCCCGCCTTCTCTTTTTCGATTGGCTGGGATGTCGTTCTGGCGCGCTGATTGGACAGTTGGATATCTCTCGGGCAAATCACAACCAATGAGGAGTGGTGAACGCAATATGGGTGTGAAAAACACGAGCGCATTCGTCTTTTCATAATGTTTACTTTTCTTCTTCGTTTTTTTCTTCATCAAATGTTTCTTCAATTAAACTGTCAGCCGTTCTCCCAAAGTGCATTATTAAACCAGTTAAACTGGTTAAACTTGTCATGAAGTACTTACCAGACGTCGGTGTTTTGGCAGGACTGATCACAACAAATGTAATAAAACTTAATGGTGCTTTTTTTAAATGTGTAAATAAAGAATTAAATCAACGGTTCGTGCTCATAGCTTCACTTTAAACACTGTTAGATATCTGCTAAAAACAAACGGACACGCACACAGGACAACATCAGCATCTCCAATTAACCTGATTGCATGTCTTTGGACTGTGGGAGCAAACCAGAGTACCAGGAGGAATCCCACACATACACGGAGGAGAACATCTGGATTGCCTTAGCCAGAAATCAACCGCAGGACTTCTTGCTGTGAGGTGACGTGCCGCCCTGATAAAGGCACCTACGGTTTATAAATAAATAAATAAATACAAATAATAACAACATTGTGAACGATGTTCCTCATGTGGGTGTTATGTGTGTACCACTGTCTCTTCACAGCAGGGTTTGAGCGCCCCGGGCGGGGCGGGGTGGGGCGGTTCTCTCTCCCAATGTGTGTGGGTTTCCTCCCACAGTCCAGAGAAATGCAGCCGGGTTAAGGCGTGTAGTGACGGTGCACAAGCCTGGATTAACAGGAAGATTGTCTTGCTTGTCAGTGCCCTCTCAGTGCTGGTCCTAAGCCTGGGCACGAATTAGGATGGTTGAGTAGGATCGGTGAGAGTCCAGCATAAAAAAAAACGTTTCCCTGGCTGGTATGTGGACCAAAGTGGTCGACTGTGGTGACGCTTTCATACAATAACAGCTGAAAGAGATCAAAATAGATGAAGGAATAAAATTGACCTTGGCAAGATATTTTTTAATTGTTTACTGTACATTTGTTTTTGTTTATTGTTGTCTTGCAGATATTCGGACCCCAGAAGAATCCTTATTTTTTTTTAAAAATGGATGAGCCTCATAATCACTGTGCTTCATGTATAAGCCGCCGATGTATGGTTAAGCCTCAGCCTGGTGTGTCATGTGACCTCGCGGCGTGTCCGCTGGTCTGCGGGGCCGTTTTTCACATCTGTAAGGCCGCCGAGCATCGGCTGCTCTGCTCCCTGGAGAGGATCCCATGTCTCAACAGCGCCATCGGCTGCCCTTCCGTGCTGACCCGGTGCCGCATGGCCGAGCACCTGGCGGTGTGCCCCGCTGGCGTGGTGTGCTGCACCATGGAGTGGAACCGAGGGCCGGTGAATTACGAGGACTATCATTCCTACGAGCGGTTGAGTCAGGACGCCAACGAGGAAGAGCAGCTGGACATGGCTCTCGCATTGCAGGACCAACGGACCATGCTGGCCTCACTCAAACTGGTCTCGCTGACGCCCAGTCACTGTCCCGAGAAGAAGACGGTGCGCACGGAACCGAGCAGAGTGACCGCCGTGGTCAGCGATGCGGCGTCCGGTGTGAGCTGCTCGAACGATAAGATCCTGAACGGGATTAATGGTTTGAACGAGGAGCATTTTGGGGAGCTTTACCAAACGACAGTCGAGACGACCAAAAGCTTGACGGCGGCTCTCGGCGCACTTATCCAGCTCAACACTTCCGGTGCACAGTGTGCCACTGCGAGTGTCGCACAGTCTGGACTGAACGGGGAATTAAATGAATTATTAGCCGTAAAAGACGACCAGATGTCCAGCTGTAATAAAATTGCTAACGGTCTTAGTGGCCTGAACGAGGAACTGCAACCAGAGCAGCACCAAACCTTGATGGAACTCGGGAGAAGCTTGGTCTCAGCTCTTGGGGCTTTAGGAGACGCCATCAAAGGCTTGGAGCCAAGCTTGAACAATAAGAGTCATCCTTTAGATGTGGAGATGGACGATTGCTCTCCAATGGAAACGGACGTTGACATGGACGGTCCGGAATCTTCCATCAGACCTCAAGATGAAGTTCCAGGATCTAGTATGGTACCAGCTGTAAAAGAAGATGGTTCAAATTCTTCTTCTTGTTTAGAGTTTGTCGGGCCATTAATACCCCACAGATCGGATGTGAGGCAGGACCGAGCCGGCGTCGTGGTACAGGATCCGGTTCCACAGTTGCCCGTTCACGCCCAAGCTTTTGTCCTTCCCAGAGACTCTGCGCTAGACTTTGAAGACAAGGCTTTCGAGAGAAAACTTCAAAACCTTCAACTGCTCCGGAATTTCATGCCGCCGGCACTGACCGGGCGGAAGGGTTGCCTGTCCGAAAGCTTCTCGCACAGACAGCCTTCCTGCCAGATGGAGGACAAAAGTGTGGACACGTCTGATCTGGAGCAGGAACCTCAGGAAGACCCGCTGGGCCTCTGCGAGATCGACTTCACAGCCGCCGCCTTGCTCTTCTGTCTGGAAGAGTCTCCACGGGCTCGAAGGATCTCTAACGCCGTCTACGCCTCAGGTTGCACACGTGTCGATTTTGGCACCCAGACCTTCAGCTTTCCGGCCGCCATCTTGGCCACCAACACGACGGTCGGCGAGGTGGCGTCCGCCTCGGCCTGTGACCGGGCCGCCCCCCGTCTCTTTCAGCCCAGTCCCTTCTGCACCCTGAGACTCGACCTGACCCTGGAGCAGCTGGTCCCGAGGGAGAGCTTGGCCCTGCGTGAGGGCTCCATGTTTACTTTCGAGTGCGGTCAGCTGTTCCGGCGAGAGGAATTCCCGGCGCATTTCCGGAACGTCCACGGCGACATCCATTCCGGACTGAACGGCTGGATGGAGCACCGCTGTCCGCTGGCATATTATGGGTGCACCTACTCCCAGAGAAGATTCTGCCCCTCCAGACGGGGTCTGAAGGTGGTCCACGATAGCCACCTCAGGTCGTTCGGGGTGCAGCCGGTGACGGACGCGGTGACGGAGCCTGGGTGCGATCGGCTCAGCGAGCTGCCCTTCGAGATCCTGCAGCACGTGGCTCGTTTCCTGGATGGATTCAGTCTCTGTCAGCTGTCCATGGTGTCACGGACCATGAGGGACGTCTGTGCCAGCTTGCTCCACACCCGAGGCATGGTGGTGGTACAGTGGGAGAAGAGGGAGCACCCGGGCGGCAAGCAGAGCTGGCAGATCAGAGACAAGGTCAACATTACATATACATTTATGTAGGGAAGTAACGATACACTCGTGGTGTGATACGATTTACAATACTGTGGGTCTACTAGACGATTTTGTTAAACAGGACGACATTAAAGTCAAATTATTGTAACTCTTGTTATTATATGGAATTAAATATTATATCTATATTATAATATCTGTTAAACTTTTTTTTATCTCTAAGTTGCAGATGATATAAAAAATACTAAATTCTCGTTTCGTGTTTAAAAAAAAACAGCACCAGCGCCCCCTGCTGTTCGAAGCTCGAAGCGACCATTGAGTCGCCTTAAAAGAATCATTGATTCACTTGGGATTCTACTCGGTCAGTAGGAATGTAACGACTCGGCAAGAATCAATTCATATCTGTGTTTCCTTTATGCCAAGTCGATATTCACTTCAAACTGCAGGGAGCGCTGGTGCTTAATTATTAGTATTATTTTATAAACAAACCCAGTACCGTGAATCGACACTG
The DNA here is from genome assembly GCA_028565875.1 of Hoplisoma paleatum. Lineage (NCBI taxonomy): Eukaryota > Metazoa > Chordata > Actinopteri > Siluriformes > Callichthyidae > Hoplisoma > Hoplisoma paleatum. The sequence goes on along the minus strand of JAOTRQ010055066.1, from coordinate 9,274 downwards.
TAGACTCTGTGACCGTGTGTGTGTGTGTGTACCTCTTTCCTCCAGGTGTGGCGCTTTAGCACGGCCTTCAGTCCCGTCAGCAGGTGGGAGTTCGCGGATATTTCCAGCATGGCGGATCACCTGAAGCGATGTCCCTACAACCACGTCCACCGGCACGTGGACGCCGTTCCACTGCCCTGCATGTGCACCACCAGAGAACTGACCCGAGACGGACGCTCGCTACGATCCGTCCTCAAGCCAGTATTATAACCGAACGAAGAGACCCCCGCACCTCACACCCACCCCACCCCAAATATTTAGCACTGTGTACATAAGAAGTATTTTTGCTTTGATGTCGAGAGTATTTTTATATACGCTGTATAAGAAAAGGTGGTGACGGTTTTAACCGATAATCTATCTCCCAGCTGGCTCAGTGGTCAGCACTGGTCGTCTCACAAGCATGAAGTCCCGGGTTGGAATCCCGGGTAGACCTCTGGGTATGACCCAGAGTCCAAAAACATGCAGGCATGGCAGATGTTTGATGTGACATGTATGATGGTGTCCTATAGTGTAAAAAACATAACGCTAAAAATAATAAATAAATAAATTTAATTAATAAATACTGGTGCTGAGGAGAACCGTGATTATCGCAGCCCTCGATACGTGACGAGTAGCCGACGGCAATTCCTCTCACCTGTAAAGGTGAGTTCATACGCAGATCAGCTTTGTGCTCGGAGAGTCACATCCTGTCTATGTTAAACCTTCGCCATCGACGTTCTTGTATTTATCTGAATAATAAATACTAATGTAGTAACGACGGTAGTACAAACTATCTTGGACCGAGCCTTATCTGGCTTATCTTAGCATCAGCACCCCCTGCTGTTCATTAAACAGAAGTACCCATTCCGACCGTGAATCGATTCTTGTTGCATCGTTACATCGTTCGTGGTTTGTCGTCCTACCGAAACACAGTGTGTTCGGGGTAATGTTTTTGTTTGTTTATTTTCGGTTTACAGTATTTGTGTTTTATTTCACATAAACGATGATTCCAACCTGCACTACACTCACCTCTGAGACCGCTACACTTTCATTACCACCGTTTTTTGAAATTATTTTTTCCTGGGTTGCACTTTCGAACGCCGCACAGCACTTAACGGCACATTTTAGCACATGTTCCTGAACTTTAAAAGATGATAATTAAAAGTTTATATGCAGCGAGTCTCCACGGCGACGTCGTTTTTGACTCCGTGTACCATCAGTAAGTGCATGTCTGCATGATCGTGTTTATTTGTGACGGCTACACAACACGTGTGCTCTGTACTGCACATGCATCGGTAATAATCTCGCCTCTGTTAGAAATGATTCTCCGTCCCAGTCCGGCAAATAAACTCCAGATTTGTCACCACGCACGTGTTAAAGAATTGAGATCGGAATGACATCACAACCCAAAACACCAAGGATTTGTTATTTCTTTTGTGTGTTTGTGTAATCACTATGAATGCCTTACAAACGCACAACTTGCTGCTGTTTACCGGACCGGTGTGTTGGTGGACCAGTGGAGATTCAAAACCATGGAGATGATGTCATACTGGCTAATGATGACGTCACAATGTCATGGGCTGGACATGCATGTGGTTTTGGTTGTGTTGAATTAAAGATCTTTTAGAAACCTTGAACCTAAAAGGTTTGTTTGTGATGTTTTTTTTTTTTACTGTCAGATCGTGTCTCGGATTAACAGTCCAAAGACATGCAGACGAGGTGAATCGGAGATGCAAAATAGTTCTGAACAGGTCTCCAGTCTGTTGCAGGATACATAAAGAAAACAAACACACACACACAGGACACATTCAGTATCTCCATTCAACCTGACTGCATGTCTTTGGACTGTAGAAAGTCCCAAACTGCTTCACGCTGTCATTGAACCTGGAACGTCTCGCTATGAGTGGCTGTTTATGTTTATTAATTCCATACACTGATAATTATAATATTACGATTCGGACACGTCAAGGTATCACCCGTGACAGGAAACGATTGTTCGTTACACACTTATGGACAGCGCATGTCTTCGGACTGTGTGAGGAAAGCGGCGTGGAGACAGACACGGGGAGAACATGCAAACCCACACGGGTCTCCTGGGATTTCTTTCTATTGCGACGAAGAGATAAGTCTGAAGTGACTTATTGTACATGATCGTCGATGATCGTGTACACTGTCTGAGATTAAGGGCCTCGCTCAAGGGCCCGATAGTGGCGGTGGGATTCGAACCAGCAACATTAATCCACCTTGTTTATTAGTCGAGCACGTGTGTTAGATGTATGACAAAGGGACAACGGGATCACGTTTCGTACAAGGCTGTGTGGACTTTTATTGTGATACTGGTGTGCCATCTAGCGGCGAGTAGAAGTCGGTGCATGTCAGTGAGTGGCGGATCTCTGTGTAAAAACGATCTGTGGCTGAAATGACAGGAACGTGAACCAACCCACGTACTTTCTACTCGGTACCGCTCTGTGACGTTACATCTGGACTGAAATCATGTCGGACACCGCCGTTAATAACGACCCGTTATAACCACCTCCCGACCCCGCACCCCCTTTCCTCCGGGCGCCGGTCCGGTCCGGTCCGGTGATGCTGTTGTTCAGGTTTGGGATGGTCCTCAGCCCGGACTGTTTGGATCTGGAGGTGTTTGTTTCGGGTTCCAGGCCCGAGATGGGTCACTGGGACGTGGACCGAGCGGTGAAGATGAACCCCACCGGTTTGGCCCTGTCCAGCTGCGCCCCCTGCCTGTGGATCGGTGAAGTGCACCTGGCGGAGCCTTACACACACAAGTTCTGGTTCAAGTTCCTCAAGAGGATCAACGGGAACTATATTTGGGAAGATATCTAGTGTGCATGGAGTTACGGTTTGACCCAGCCGTGTGTGTGTGTGTGTGTGTGTGTGTGTGTAGGGGTGGGGTTGTCCGGTGACCTGGGGAAACTTTCAGTATCAGGCGCGGGTTTTCCTCCGGCTGCGCCGGTTTCCTTCAATTTGTTTATTGGATATAATTAACCGTCCTATAGATACCGGGAAACTTAAGCACTGCTATATAGGGCCAGCACCAAAGCCCGGACAAATAGGGAGGGTTCTGACAGGAAGGGAATCCAGTTTAAAAGATGCGCCAAGTGCTACCTTCGTCAGGTTAATTAGAGATACTGAGATTGTCTTGTGTGTGTGTGTGTGTGTGTGTGTGTGTGTGTGTGTGTACCCTGAAACAGACTGGCAACCTGTTCAGGAATTATGTGTATTCACCCAGTGTGTGTCCCAACAGTGTGTGATGTTGGATGATGGAGGACTTCGATTGAGGCTTGATGGTGAAAGGAACCTGTTGCAGGATTGGGCTTGGAACCAATGACCTTCTGACTACTAGTCCAGTATTTTAACTATGAACCTGTCATGACTGCAGATCAGTATTATTACTGTATGATGATTTTAAGGTGACAGTGTTTATGGGTAATAAACGAAACTTTTACACCTTGTTTTGATGCCGAATGGTTTTCGTGTGGCTGTAAAAGTTTCAAAGCTGCAGAAGCGACATCAAACAGAAAAGTCGAGGAAATTCGTTTTATTTTATTTTTCCATGACGAAGCTTTTTTTCGGACTCGATAAACAAGATTTAATTTATTTTTCTTTTATTTTGCTCGAATAAACAGTTTTTGCATCTGAAAGCCAGAAACACGATGAGCTGACAGAACATTCTGACAAACGTTTCATGACTTCATGGTTCCAAAACTCTTTTCAAGTACCAGGAGACCAGCAGGAAAATCGAATCCAGTAGAAGTTCAATCAGAAATGATCCAAAGAAGGAACGTCGATTAACTAGGGACGGGGAAATGAAGATGGGAATGAAAGGGAGCTCAGATGTAAAAGTTAATCCTGCTACAGGTTATTATATTGTGCTTATATTGCGGCAGGTAGAGGGGTGATGTGGGGGCAACAGGGGCTGTAAGACAAAATTAGAGAAGTGTGTCCTGTTATATTCAGGGAAATATCCGGTTATATCTGGGGAAATGTCTGATTACATTTAGGGAAATATTTTGTTATATTTATGCAAATATGCTGATATATTTAAGGATTTTTACTGTTATATTTGGGGCTGTTATATTCAGTGAAACATCCAGTTATATTCAGGGAAACATCCAGTTATATTCAGGGAAACATCCAGTTATATTCAGGGAAACATCCGGTTATATTCAGGGAAACATCCGGTTATATTCAGGGAAACATCCGGTTATATTCGGGGAAACGTCCGATTGCATTCAGGGAAATGTCCGGTTATATTTAAGGAAACATCCGATTATATTCAGGGAAACGTCTGGTTATGTTCAGGGAAACATCCGGTTATATTCAGGGAAACGTCCGGTTATATTCAGGGAAACGTCCGGTTATATTTAAGGAAACGTCCAATTCAGGGAAATATATTGCTCAGTTCAAGCTGCTTTCCAATGCAATACAAACTAGTCTCCACTAGAGGGCAGTGATATCCTAAATAATAAAATCACCTCTTCAAGGTTACCAAATCTTACCTGAATGATCTGAATGTGGAAATGTTTTCTTTCTTTCTTTCTTAAAAGTTTATAAACTTGTATATAAACTCCAGTATGATCCATGTATACTGACTATATATTTAAAATATTATTATTATTATTATACAATCGTGTTTATTTACCTTGCCCTTGGTTTTTGGGGTCGTTGTTGGTTTCCAGGCGACGGTCCTCATCACGATCGGGAGTGTGTGTATGACCAGAGCAACATGGTGGACGAGGTTTACTGTCATCCTATCGGCCACTGGATCGAGCGGAGTGGCCATACAGACGAGATGAAACACACCACCAACTTCTACTTCAGCGTAGCAGGACAGCAGGCCATACACTTCTCCAAGTAAACAAACACACACAACTATGTTTCACTATCATCGTGGGGACCGTCTGATCACTTACTAATTACTGTAGGACATTTATACTACACAATTTATACCACATATACTTGTTAATAAGCCTCTAAACTAGTCCACCAACCAGTCCTTACAAGACACTGTTTATCAGATCTTACTACACACCTGGAGGGACGGCACAGGGACTTAGTAGTCAGCACTGCCGCTTCACAGCAAGAATTCCCAGGTTCGATTCATGGGTTGACCCAAGGCTTGTTCCAGTTTCCTCCCACAGTCCAAAAACATGCAGGGAACATGCAAATTGAAATTGTCCATAACTTTGATGTGACTCTGTAATGAACGAACATTTCCTGTCATGTTATGTTCCTGTTCCACACGCACACACACACACACACACACACACACACACTTCTCGACTTATTCTCCGATTCAGAGATCATTTCCGCCTCTGTGAGTCTTTATGTTGCATATTTTCGTCCGCCTGGTTGTTATGAAATGCAAATGTAGCTCGAACATTCGTAGTTTATAACGCTTCATAACGTGGTGTAATAATAATGACGCCCCCAGGACGGAGGATTCTGGTCTTATTAAACCCAGCATGAATGAAATCAAGGTTTTATTTTGTACCTCCGGCGGAGCGTCACGTTCACCGTCTCCATCCCACTTCTCGTGCTTTTCCATTCCATTAACATAATTAGTTTTCGATGTGGTTTTTATGGTTTATGCCCAGTAGGGGTCACTACAGCAGATCTGGGTACCAATCGGACAGTCAAAGCTGGCACAATTTATACTGGAATTATGTCGCCGCTTACAGCCGCCCTTGCACCAAGATTTTGTGTGTGTGTGTGTGTCTAGTTTGCTTGTTCTCCACGTGTCGGGTACTGCGGTTTCCTCCCACAGTCCAAAGTCACACAGACATCTAATCAGGTTGATTGTAGATACTGAAATTGTTTCCCATATATGTGTGTGTGTGTGTGTGTGTGTGTTTGTACCCTGCAACAGCCTGGCGACCTGTTCAGGTGTTCGCTGTATTTCCCACCGTTACTCTAAATAAGATTAAACACTGGACTAGATTATAGATGAAGGATGGATGGAACTTGTTTACTGTAAATACTGGTCACTTTAAAACAGGTAAACAAATATATTATTACTTATTTTAACTTTATTAATATTATAACTTATTATAATTTAATTATTAAACAATTAATTACAACAATTTTCTGAGTTTTGCTCCTTTATGAGATGAAAAACAAGAGCCAGAATGACACCGATATTATTTAAACTAATAAAAATAGTGTTAATTATAGTGGGGACGTTACACACACACACACACACACACACACACACACACACACACACACACACACACACACACACAGAGTGTAGCTGATGCTTGGGGCCTCATAAAGACTCGAACCTGAACTGATTGTGCGTTTAGATTAAAGGAAGAAACCGGACCTCCCGTAGGTAACCCACACAGACATTACATGCATACGGACCACCCTGTCCGGGCTTGGAACCCAGGACCTTCTCACTTCAAAGCAAAGTTTGTTTGTGAAGCGGCTTTCATACACATAAGCGCTTCAGAAAAAGTACACAAAAATACTGAGGTCAACAGAACGACAACAGAACAAGCGGTCAGTTATATACGAGCGCTACAACAAAGCTCCGGACGGTCCAGGGTCCGAGTACTTTTGCTCGTGTACCGTCGATCCACTTCGTTTTATCTTTAAATACTTTCCTTTCAAGTTTCTGCTTCTGATGAGGCTTTAACGTTCCCGCACGATCATTCAACACTCGAGCGTTCAAGGTGAAAGTCGGACGTATTTCTGACCCGATCGATCGTCCGTCTCTCGTCTCGTCGTTCCTTCTCACGGGAGCTGAGATTTTAATAAACTTCGATTTCTTTACCTTGTGTTTACCATTTTTGTTATTTTATTTTTTTAATAAAAGAAATGAAGAAATGAGCAGTTGGTGTTACCAAAATCATCTGGGAATCCTGAAGACAAAAGCCTGGAACACCAAATATGGGAATAAACATTTATTTACGTATGCAGCAAGCGTAAGCGACTTTTTTTTTTTAGCACCTTCGCTCAGGGGCCCAACTTTGCGCTAGCCGGACTTGATCCTGAGACCCTGTAGTCTCTAGCTTGGCACCTTCTTAACCGCTAAGTCACCACGGCCCCCGTTTCACACAGTCGCCTCTGTATCCACCAATCAGGGTCTTTACAGAGCTTACGCCCGGCCAGCCGGTCGCCCCACACCGATCGGGAAGCGATCCAAATCTCCTGTAAGTCCGTTTGCCGTGTTTGAAACGGACCCACCGCGTTCCAGAGGGACATTCCACCGTACGCGCTGATGAACGGCTCCAGAAAAGCTCTGCGCGTCTGTTTTGACGTTGAAGATTCTGTTTCCTGGGACGACGAGGCAGACGAGGCCGAGAACATAAATAGCTTCTCGACGCCGCCGGGCCGCCGGTGGCTAAATCCACTGGAGAACGTCCAGATTCGATGTGTAAGAACTGAAAATTGATTCGGGTCCCCGAGGCCGCAGCCAAGACGCCTCTTTACTCAGAATCTTCCAATAAATACAAGCAGAGTGAAGACACGGAGCGAAGAGTCATCAGTAATCTTCTGATACTTGGAGCCGGAGCTTTAGAGGATCTTTTCCCCCCGGTTTCCTGTGGTAAATATACAGGAGCAGATTAAAGTTGGTCGGGCTCGATGTTAATTTCGATGTTTGACGCTTGTAGGAGGGAAGATCCGACTCGCCTGAAACATTATCCAGACAAACGTCCGGTAACGGGGTTCAAAACGACCGCGTGGAAAAGTACAAAAGTATAAACGTACGGCAGCGACGCTTCACGTCTAGTTTTGTCGACCTACTCTGGTCTCGCTTCGGCATCTGATGCTTAATGTTAGCAAGTCTAAGTTTAGTTCTGGCTTAAGTTTCTAACCCTAGTCCCTAATAAACACAAACTCCATCGAGGCCGGATTTGATCTAACTAGGCGGGGCCAACAAAGAAAATAAAAGAGACCAACTGGACCAGTTTAAGGTCCGATTTCAGGCTCGCATCTAAACTCTTGGGAACTCTTGTAGCTCTGTAGGTCAGAGATTCGAAACCGTGGACTCTCGATTGCGTCCGGGCGAATTTATTCCGTTCCTATTCTAATTCGGAATTCAGTGGCGTATAAATAAAACAGAAGAGAATCTGCAGAAAGTTTTTTTTTTTAATTTAGAGTCGCTGTAATTAGTTTGTGTGCCAGGCAGATGAAAAGCTGCACTCACGAGATAAGCAGTCGTGTGCTGGAGGAACATCTGGCGGGTGCGCCGAGGTGGTGGTGGGGGGGTTTCGACCACACGCCGTGCATTAATAAGAGGCGAATGACGTGGCGCTTCGATCGTGCAGCCCCGTGGATGTAACGAAAGACGCGGACGAGCGGTTTCGAGATTTAATAAACGTGATGATGGAACGAGTCGGGCTGAGAGACGTTATTATACGTTACATGAATCTATCGGGGGCGGCGGAGATCCACTTTCCGCTCGGCGTCGGGGAGACGATGGTCAGACCGGTGATGCGCGTATACGAGGGCCCGAAAGCATTCAGAGCAGCGCTGTGTAATTCAATATTCAATTTCAAGTTTTTAACTTGAATAAATTGAAAATCACATTATAATTATGTAATGTAAAACTGGGACTGTACCGGGATTCAACCTATAGGGGGAGCTATATATATATATTTCATTATTTATTTATAAACGTAAGTTCTTATAAGCTATTAAACATTAACGGGGATCAATGTTATCTACAAAAAAAGAAAAACGAGTGCTCACTGCTGCCCCCTAGTGTGTGTCCACCGTAGTGTGTGTTACGTGTAACAGTAGCGAGTACTCGTGTCTTAAGTCCTCTTAAAGTCTCGGCGATTTGGTTTTTAATGGCTCTTTACCGCTCGGGTGTCTGTTCAGGGGAGAAAAAATGTTTCAAGAAATCAAAGGTTAAAGGAACCCGTCCACCTGGGAGAGACGAGCGCCGCCATGACGACCGATTTCCACGGTTACGTCTCTCGCTTCCGACGTGAGAACTCGATAAATGAGATCAAAGCAGAAGATGAAACCAGGAGAGTCGCGGCCGGGCAGATAAGCTAAAAATATCCCAGACACACACACGAACACACACACACACACACACACAAGCACACACACAATCACAGACTCACACACACACACACACACACACACACAAACACAAGCACACACACTCACAGACACACACACACATGAACACACACACAAACACACACACACACACACACACACACACACACACACACACACACACACACACACACACACGCACACACACACACAC
>JAOTRQ010055057.1:0-14506 GCA_028565875.1 Hoplisoma paleatum | reverse complement strand
AACCTCGCCGAACACTGACGTCCATCATCGAAACCTCCCCGAACACCGACGACCATCATCTAAACCTCACCGAACACTGACGCCCATCATCGGAACCTCGCCGAACACTGACGTCCATCATCGGAACCTCGCCGAACACTGACGTCCATCATCTAAACCTCGCCGAACACTGACGTCCATCATCTAAACCTCGCCGAACACTGACGTCCATCATCATAACCTCACCGAACACTGACGTCCATCATCATAACCTCACCGAACACTGACGTCCATCATCGGAACCTCACCGAACACTGACGTCCATCATCATAACCTCACCGAACACTGACGTCCATCATCATAACCTCGCCGAACACTGACGTCCATCATCATAACCTCACCGAACACTGACGTCCATCATCGGAACCTCACCGAAGGTGTCGATTATCCATTGTGCTTGCCTGTTTGCTGGGGGTGTAATATAAGTTAAATCAAATGTTCATCACTTTTATTTTCTTTTTGTATTACTTCACCTTCACTGAATCCTCCAAATGCCAGCCTGTGCCAGCATTCATCAGAGCCCTCATGTTTAGGTTCTGTTGGTGGGCGTGTTCCTGCTTCTGCGCGGTCTGTGTTGCTGGTGCTGGAGTGTAGAGAACAGTAGTAATTTGTCTTTGTACCCTGTAATTAATACTTTCAGCATCACTGATGGGTACGACAGGGATGTTTTTAGGTGTACTAGACACTTTGTTCTCTTTAACTCTGCAGTGTTCTAATTACTTTTTGTGCTTTGTAGGTTTCGGAGGTTTCGGGAACACAAACACCAATCAGTAAGTGTAATCCGTTAGAGTCTGGCGGAGTGGGCAACTAAATTTGAGCCTGCTTTATTATTCATATTTACCTTTTCTTGATTTGATTGATTATTGTTTTGTTTTTATTTTTCAGATCGACTTCTCAAACTTTTGGTGGTTGGAGAAGTTAATTACTGGAACTATCTACGCTGATCACACCAAACCCCATTAAACATCAACACATTACATCAACCCACTATTAAACACCAACATTCTACACCAGCATCCCACTGAGCACCAACATTTTACACCTAAAACCAACTAAACACCACTATCATACATCAGACCTCCATTAAACACCAACATGGTTCATCTGAAAGCCAATAAACAGCATCATGGTACATGAGAACCACATTAAACTCCATAAATCTTGAACATTATTTTCGACAAACACCTCGATCCTAACTAAACCCCACCTAAAATACCATTATTGTCCATTACACATTATATTAATATACCGACACTTCTCTATTTTCATGTCTCATGTTTATGAACCAATGGGTTTAATGAGGATCTTTTTTTTTTAAGTTTAATAGATAAATACTGTACTGTGTATGTTTTGAACAAGAGGATGTGACCGGAGAACGTTTCGTTTATATCACACTGATAAAACACCAGACAGATTTAAGTTTTACTCTTTAATGTAATTATGAAACCTTGCTTCTGAGTTTCAGTAACGTTTTACTAAAATAAACGTTCTCGGCAACAGTCTCATTTCTGTCATTTGTGGTTCAGTTTACGATTTGCAGAAGAGGTTCTTTATTCTTGAGCTAATCTGAGAAACGAGCTCCATATAGAACTAGTTTGTGGTTTTGGTCCAGTGGCGCTATATAGATCTTTCCACCAAACCTGTTTAGAATGAATTGGGGGGTGAGGTGGGGTTGTGACCTTACAAATCTTGTTCTAATGAAATGAGCTCAGACTTGAAACACGTGAATAACACATTATCATATATGATTATTTTTGGAATGCCGGTCTGTACTAGATGGAAAATATCTTTGTCACCTATGTCCTTATCGCTCTCCTGTTGGGACTGAAGTGCTGCTTGAGTGCCGGGAATGTTCCGGCCACTTGGTAACACCTAGTATTAGCATTAGTATTCAATCAGCTGTACTGTAATGTACTTTTTTATTTAAGTTTCATCAGATCTAGATCAGCCTGTACATAAACAATGTTTTCACCTTACCTGCCTGATTGCTTGTGGGTGTTTTTTTTGTCGTTTGTAACCAGCACTGTGAGAATGAGTGCACAGAGAAACCTAAATACCCTGATTAGAGTGGAACCAAATATAAGTATTTATGTACTCATTCATATAAATTCAAGCGCCTCAACTGGAAAGTGTTGTAACTTGTCAATTTAGAAAAAAAAATAGAAATAACTTTGAATTACTTTGTGTAAATGAGTGTAATCATTGCTCCATGTTTATTGTTAAACGTTTGGCAGAAAACATTTGGAGGATGGGCAGCCGTGTCCTGGTGGTTAAAGAGCCGAGCTTGTGATTGAAAGGTTGCCTTTTTTATTCTGAGAATTGACAGGTTATGACCGAAGGTTACTTAAACGAGGCAACGAACCTTCAACTGCTGCCCAGAAGCTGTGGCTAGGGCTGCCCATTGTGCTGGGTAAATTTGCTCACTCCTGCCCCCTAGTGTGTGTTAAGTAGTGTGTTTTACTGCATAGAAAAGGTTAAATGTAGGTGAATAAGTGTAGTGGTCAGCACTGTCTCCTTATAGCAAGAACTCCTGGATAGACCTGGGGCTTTCTGTGTGAAGTTGTATGTTCTCCTCATGTCTGTGTGGATTTACTCCGGGCGCGCCGGTTTCTATGTTTTCTATGACTGTTTGATAAATTGTGTGAACGACCGTCTCCTGTTGTTATTCCTGAACATTGCCTAAAGTGTAACCTGACATCAAAAGCGAAATAAATACCATAAATCATTCCAAAGTGTGTAAAGCACAGTGGTGAAAAGTATTCAACATTCTAAACATTTCTGCTTTGTCATGTTGATCTGCTTTTGCCCTACTGACCTCAAAGCTTTCAACATTTCAGACTGATGATGGATCTTTCACCATCAAACTGTGGGCTTCCCCAACATATTCAAAAGTTTATATCTTTTCCCCTCATCTCTTTGTGGGTTAAATTCTGGTGCAACGATTCCTCACACAGTCCAAAAGCATGCAAGTGAGGAGAACTGGAGAAATTAAATTGTTTGCGTGTGCGTTGATAAACTTGTCTGACAAAGGTTTCATGTCATGAAGGTCACCAAAGTGTACAAACATTGAAGGCAACCGTGACCTGGTGGTTAGAGATCTGGGCTTGTCCCCATTCAAGTGTCCCTGCTTTTTGGGTGCCATTGCTAAGGCTGCCAACCTTGCTGGGCACATGCCCCATAGTGTGTAAATGTTAAGCTACAGATTGGCTTAAATACAGAGGAATATTTCCAATGTGTGTAGAGTGTAAAAAGAAATTCAAAATTCTTTTATAAAAATGTTAAAATCCAAATATAACCAGCGAATAGATAGGCAGCTTTATATACAGCTACAGAACTCACATACAACTTTATCAACCATCTTTGGGATTCATTGAAACCTTGAAAGCAAGCTCAGTCACTACTAGCACTTTTGACCAAATGGGCACAAATTCCCACAGACAGACTTGAAAATGGAAACACTAACAGGTTTCAAGAAAGCCTAGAAGTTGTGAAGTAACTAGGGAACAAACAACATGACCGAGGTCTGGCGGCCACATACTTTCTACCCTATAGTGTAGGTTCGGGTGTAGTAGTGTTCTGATGAGCGTTACGAATGGGAACAGGTGTCGCCTGTGACAAGGTTAACATGTTTTCTAAATGAAGCTGTGTGAGCTATGAGAGACCTGGGAATTCCAACCATGCGTGATTAGATCGGTTCTAAAATAAAACTGAACGACCCAGAGAGAGTAAGAAAAAACGTCCAAGGTTATACGTGACCATTCATGATAATACACATGAGCCGAAAGTATGTGAACACTTGCGCTTGATCACGGGTCACGTATCATCTGTAGAAAAGTGTGTGGCCAGCTAATCCAGAGTATCTGTCTAACCGTTGACTCGTCTTGATTTCAATAGAAAGCAGTTTTAGAATATATAATATACACACAGCAGCTCTGGTGGTGAATGTGTTGTACGAGGTTCCACAGTGGAGTTTAAACTTGAACCCTTCGTTTTGGACACATTTAGAGTGGCTTTGTCTAGTCGCTTGCACATTTTCACTTCTCGTTTATTTCATATGCATCTGCTTTTATTTCCTGTGGGCCTTTTCAGCGACGCAGATTGGCAAAAATGTGTATGTGGACAAGTCAGCATGTTTTAAATAAAATTTGAAAAGTTTGTTGAATCTGATGTGAAAGAACTCGACATGCTGGGGAAGGATTTGGAATGTCGACTGCCACCCAGGCCTTCTTGTCTAAATACTCAGGTCGCAAACGATAACGGACATGTTCCGAAATCTTGAAGATGCCCTGTGTAGGTTTCTCGATATTAATGCTTGTGGTTTAGTAACAGAATGTTGAATGTCCGAGCTGGTGTGGGTGCTATACGAACCTGGGGAGCTGAATTTGAAACTCGAGAACCAATTACTATGGAATAAGAGGGAACGATGCAATAACAAACATTCAAAAATCCCTGACAGGATTGAGTTCAAATATAAAAACCCGATGTGGAAATTCCCAGCATTTTGATATAAAACAAAGTGGAACTGGGGTTTGACCCAGTGACCTTCTGGTACCTTAACCACTAAGCCATCACTACTTGTTTCTAATAACTTGCTTAAGCATCAAAGGTCCAACCAGCCATCATCTAGCACAGCTGTCACAGAAATAATTTTATTTTGATTTAAATTTCATTTCAGGAGCTCCAACCCATATTTAGCCACTGACCCAATTTTCCTGTCCCACTGTTTTTTTTATCCTGAACTTCTACAATTGAGTGAGCGATCAAATTTGATATATAAAAGAGAAAAAGAACACACATGGGCTTGTTTTTTTAAATTAAATTGTAAATATATAAAACAACATAAGCCAGTGCATTCCATTCAGCCAATCAGGTGAAAGAACCAGACGATGCAGCGTGCAAAACAAACTGGATCACACATCATTGGGGATGTCATCTTAATCAAATTACATATTTAAAAAAGGAATTAAAAATATAATTTTCCAAGCAAATATATTAATACTAATAAAACATGGCTGCACAGTCACACGCACACACTAAAATATATATATATATTTTGTAATGGCCTTGTTTTTAGCACAGTGATCTCGACACGTCCTGAAGTTAGAGAGAGCTTCTTTTTGTTCCACGTTCACATTCCAAAAGAACGATAAGAGTCTCAATATTTGGGAGGTATAACGAGTGCTGGGTCTCCAGTCCTTGGCCTCCACATGAGCACCTGTGCGTCATTGGCGTTGGGTCTGACCATGGCATTAGGTGGAATGGCTTGGTTCTTACCCAACAGCCTTGGCGGATCTTGAGCACTGGGCTCCAGGAGTGTCGCCCGTGAGCCCAACGGTCTATCAGGATCTACGGCGATGTGAAGTCGCATACGCCAGCGTACCGTCTGCAGCACTACCGTCTCACCGGAGGCCTGGTTCACGCCTACCAGCCATGTGGTGAAGCTCTGGTCCCTCCAGATGCTGGTGAGCGTAGGTAGGTTGCTCTCGCTGACCGGGACACTCCACGTCACGCTAGGGTAGAAGTTATCGTTCATGCTGACTGTGAATTTGGTGTCCTTCTTGGTGGGACCCACGATGGTAAAGGTCTCTGTGGTGTTTCCATACCAGGGGTAATTCACGCCATCCGAGTCGCTGATCGCCTGAATTTTGCCATCACGCAGGTCAGGAAGCTCCCAGCTGGACCTGCAGGAGGAAACAAGAGTTAATTAAAGTAATAATATTATTAATTAGAGACGTACATGTCCTGAAGAAATTGCAAATGAGATTGCACCCATATTGAGGTGTCTTTTTGACACATGAGCCCAATTATTAAAACTGTGTTTGAATGTCAAACTTTTTATGTGGCTTTAAAACAGGACTGGCCAGTGTGTGTGTGTGTGTGTGTGTGTGGGTAACCATGAGCTGCATGTTGTGGGTGTGTGAATACTTCTTCTCAGACAGGAGACTTTACTTTTGTTCAGGCTGTTGTTTATATACAATATTAAAGTTAACTATATCAAATAACTATTCAAAAATTAGTAAGTTAGTGGTGAACAAACTGGATCATGTTAGGTTACTGCTTGTGCGTATCCCAAAAATATTTATGAAACGCGGGTTTATGACCACGTCGAATCATTTCGTGCTGGAACCGCGTCGACGTCTTGAAAAGAAATTGCCTAAATAGCAGTAGTTCATGGAAACGACTGGGCAGATTCTTTATACTTACAGAAGTAGCCCATTCCAAATAGGGTCGGACATTTTAGTGTAGGAACGAGTTTGATATTTCCAAATATTGAGAACGCAGACAAAAATGGATCTTAGAATCATCACACGTCATGTGCTTTGTACTTTTCCAATTGGGTCATGTGATCGCGTCTCATTAAAGGTTAAAGCTGTGCTCTGTTCTTGTGTATCGATCTCCTGAGTGCAGCACATTGACGACCTTTCACAAAAAAAACTCTTGGATCAGCAGAATCGTAGAGGGATGAAAAAAGTCTCACAGTCGGAGAGTTTAAGTCTGAGGTACTGCACTAGGACTCATGAGGTCACTTGTTCTAGCCTCACCGCTCCCATGTTACCACTATTGCCCCACAGCCAGGGCCCCAATACTTGCTAATGTACAATACTTCTTGCTGACTTAATATAGCAGCACCATTTGATAATAAAGTTTCTCTGCGTGAGGTCGACACCTTCAGACCTTGTATCACATATCATGCTACTCTGACTCTGCTTTCTTTAATTATTGTTTTGTTTTTTGTTTTTAGAAAATGGGGCGAACTGCAGTTTTGCTCAGAGTAGGAAAGTGAGAACTAGTTGCAGCACTTGTGCTCTGTGATGTCAGCAAATGTCTCAGCAGTGAGATGAGCGTCAAGATCTCATATCGGTTTCCTTTTTTACAGGAAATGGACAAGCCAGCTTCACACATTGTTGTTCTCTTGCCCGCCAAAAGATATCCGCTAGCTTTCATTTATATAAAATAGACAATCTATTATTATTTCGTTCTTTTTGCATTTGTTTACCCTGTACTAATGAATCGTTTAATTAACGCTACTCACATTTATATGAAGTGTCCTTTTCTGATTCAGTGATGGTCGTTATTAACCGGTCGAAAGTTCTGCCCCTTCTGTTAGACAGGTATAATGGTGTCGGTTTAATGTGCATAGTGTCCATCGTTTCACACTGTATTTTTGGCTGTTATTAGTGCACCATCCAAGTACTCTTAGTGCACAAGTTTTACAAGTGCTTCGTAAACATACTAAAGCATAGTGCTTAGAGTGTGCAAGTGTGCAATTTGAGATGTGCCTCTAGACTCAGAAAAGAGTGGGAGGGCAAGATTAAATTTGATATGAAATTTTATTTGGTATTGTAATAATGTGTGCAACTAGCTCTTTGACAAGCGTCCATAAAATTAAAAACCTTTATATATATAGATACTCATATTTCCTGTATTTAAAAGTTGCATGGTCGGAGAAATTTGCAGCTCTGTAATGTTTTTTAGGAGCAGCAAACATCCCTACTGCAGCTTCTGTCTTTATCTCTGAAACACAAACCCACCCAAAAAATTCTGCCTATCTTAACTCCGCCCACCAAGAGCAATGATGAAATTCTCCTGTTTTTATTATTAGGGTAAATTATTAATGTCCATTTTAATGACAAACAATTTTTGCCTTGTAATGAACTAGACTAACTGTGACCTTGATGGGAAGACACACACACACACACACACACACACACACAAAGCAACTTGAAGTAGCTCCAGTTGGCTTGACTGAAGTATATAGAATTTAATAGTATAGAGTTTATGCATAGCTGACCATTTAGTAATAGAGTTTAGAACAGGGGGCACCAACGTGGTTGCCCGAAAGGACGTCATGAGTCGCCCGCGGGCCTGTTCTAAAAATAGCTGCATATTTTGCATATTGATTTTATTTGTTTCCTACCTTGTTAAATTATTGTTGAAAATTATTGTGAGAAATCATTTACATGATCAGCATCTTCACATAGATGAATATCATTCATTATTAATAGTAACATGTAATTAAAGGTTATAAAATAAATTTGTGATTTCACAAGTGTGTATCAACCTGGTAGCCCTTTGCCTTAGTTGGTACCCAAAAAGTAGCTCTTAGTTTCAAAAAGGTTGGTGACCCCTGGTCTAGATAAAGCATTTCATATATGAATACTACTCATCTGTATATGCCGACTTCTTAAATCTTGGACTTTGATCATGTACAATGTGACATGTGGTACAAAGAATGATTTCTCTTGTAAAGCCCAAATAAAAAAGTACCAAGGTCCTGAGGTAAGTATTTTTTTGTTTGTTTCTTTACAATGTTTTTATGTATATCTGGCAGCCATAGCAACTTGTAAAACTATAAAGAAAATGGGTGTGATTATTTTTCCTCTGCCGTTCTATTTTCTGAGCTCTAAGCAGAACTGCAACATTAGTCAGACTTGGAGTCAATATGTCTATAGGTTCAATAACCGGCGTGCAAATGCCTTAGTACCACCTATCCAGTGCTTCTTTGAGAAAAATGATTTTGTCCATGCTCTGTTAGCTAAGTGACGGTCAGTAAGATCTGTTATTAGATCTCTTGTCATGTACAATTTTGCTAGGCTATGTAAAATATTTGGCTGCTTGTTTGTTTGGAGCTTGATCACATTATGTAAAGTCAATATAAAATCCTTGGAGGTAAAAATCTCATTTTCGTGTCGTGTGCCTTCAATCCCTGTGCATTCAGTGCGAAAAATGTTTTCTTATTATTTGACTAGAAAAAGCAGACTTGTGCTTGTTGAATAATCTTTTCCCAATTCATGAGTGTTAAAGTGCTGTTGCAGTTATACCAATTAGTCGTGTGTATTCGGACAGCTCTATAATACAGAGAACCAGCCGTACCTTAGTGGTTACTAAGGCATTTATGACCTCTGCTGGATGGAGACTGAGAATGGTGGGATAGTGCGGATGTGCACAAAGTTGATCTGCATATGAACTCACCAGGTGAGAAATGTAGATGGCTACGTATGTACTTAATCACTGCTCACCTCGGTCAGGAGTAAAAGAAAACGTTAGTAGAGAAGATATGGAATGCAATCAAGTGATTCGAACGTATGTGCAATTTGTAATTCCAACAAAATCAAAGCAATAATAAGAGCAATAAACTGGTACCTGGATTACATATTATTACATATTAATTATAGTTATTATTAGTATTTAAATTTGATGTTTACACTTACTTACCTTCATGACAGGGCATGTAATAACGGTTCAATATCAAACACCATCAAAGGCTATTTAGTATTTCTAGTTTACCTAAATTGTCAGTCTTCAGATAATAATTGGAGCTTAAATGTTTAAAAAGTAAGGAATTTGAGCCAATTCAAAACAGGATCGAAGCCAAACCAGCTACAATTTATAGTCTGTTTAATAGCTTAGATATGGTTTTATCAAGGTCTAGTTGTGGCTGTATTCTGTCAGCCAAAGTTTAATGAGCCTATTGCAGTATACGGTCAGATAAAGTTGGTAATTGTGGGCAGAGAATGAGCCATTGCTCATTTGCTATCTAGGGTCTTTAGTCATTCCAAATTCAACGGGAACCCACCTTTCGCAACCAGATTAGGAATACGGTGTTGTTACCAGTATCCTACACCCAACACAAAAACCTATATTTTAAAGCATATTAATGATAATGATAGAATCTGAATTAAATGGCCCTGGAGGAGCAACGTTTGATTGTCTTTAATAATTTCTGTGCTGCGCCGTTTTGTTCCGGCTAATGAAAGTGCAGGGGGTGGGAGAGGGGACAGCTGCAGAGAAGCAAACGTGGCCGAATAGATTAATAGATCACACAGAATTGAACTCCATTGCAGCAGAGGTAATGAGCTGTCAGTTTGCAGTTACAGGCGTCAGGAGTGAGTTTTTCTCTTTCTGGTGCCTCCATCGAAGGGAGAATGAGAATGAAGAAAGAAAGCAGAAATGAATTATCTGTGTCTGATGCTGGCCAAACAAAGCATCCGATCAACAAGAGTATTCTAGTGCCAATGCTGAATCAAAAAAAAAAAAAAACACTATCAGGTTCATGGGCACCCAAGGCTCGTTGATACAATTGTTGAAGGAATTCTGGTCTGTGTGAACAAGACGTTATGCTGGATCTGAAAGAAATCAGTCAAAATACACAGTTCATAGTTTTAGAGCTGATTTGGCTGTGAAAGGTTGTTTTATCTTGTAAACTTTAAAGCTAGTGTTGCTTTTTTATCTTCTACAGCTTGGATGATGATGTTAAAGCACCGATGATGCTAAAGTGAGCTTTGAAAACCTGGTAGGCAGGAACCACATAGTCTTTTTCAACCAACATGAATCCATTTCAGTTCTTGAACTTGACTTTAAATCATTTTGAAACAGATTTTGTAAAGATTAAATTACCAGATGAAAGATTGAAGGTTTGAGTCACAGCTCTGCCATGCAGCTACTTTTGTTTCTTGAACAAGGCTCTTGGTGGCTTTTAATAAGGGCAGAGATGATCTAGTGGTTTAGGTATTGGGTTAAAGACCAGAATGTCCCTCCTGTTGCTACTGGCCCAGAACCCCTGTAAAAACAAGATTGCCTCCCCTTACGCCTTCCCTAAATGTGGAGCAAGGAGTGAGGAGTGGATTTTTATTAGCCCCTCTAACAGTGCCACCCCTACCTACTTTTTTATGGTCTAGAACCACCACTGCTACTGTTGGGCCCCTGAGTATGTTTCTTTAACTTTGATTGGTCCCCAAAACTGTGTTTTATTGTAATTATAAGTTGCTGTAGATAGAGGCATCTGATAAATGCTGACAATGTCATGTTATGTCCTAATGTTGTCTGCTCCGGAAGTGTCATGCAATGTCTGACAGGTACCTACACACACACACACCCACACACACACAAACAAATACACACGTCAACTACAGTAGAACACTAACTACTTCACTGATTTAATTTTCACTGTGGCACCCATGTTCTAAACACAAAGGCCCCCTAAACCTCACAACAGATTTACATCCTGCCTATAGTGTCTTACTGAATTGTGTCCTGGACAACCCTGAGCTTAATAAAATTGTGATGAAACATGACAATAAAACTAAATATTAATTCTACGTGTCTGTCAGCACTATAATAAATAAATAGCCTTTATCATCATGTGTCAATCATTCATTCTCTAAAAGTTGAGTCAGTGTCTCATGATCAAGCCGTCTGAGCTAATAACACCACAGGTTGAAATGAAACTGGGGAGACTGACCGGAGCCTCTAAGCTTCTTATGTAATCATGCCAATGACCTGCATTTAATGCCACTGATCAAAGCATAATTAAGAATCAGTGGCTTTCAATCCCTACAGTAAGTACCCTTTAATTGGTCTGGTTTCAAGTCAATTCGCTAATAGACAGAAATTACAGAACTCAAAAGATACTCAAAAGAAATGTAATGATGTGCACAGGAGCGAGACTGACCAATTGCAATCTCTAGTTTTGATCGGTTAGTACCACTCTACGACACAAGAAATAAGAAAATGAAAGATGCGGTTTCAACTGGCAAATATGTATATATTTTAAAATCACACATATATTTCTATAATAATATCTTTCGATCCCAATGATACAACATAGTGTAATAAATGGAAAGAAATAAACTACTGTACTAAAGTGACCAATCGAGGAATCGTGTAAAAAATTCGGCCCATTTTCATACCGTTCAAGTCTCTCATATGTAAAAGAAGTGGTTCACAGATGTACGTGGATGTACGTGGTTGATCGTGGTCCGACTAGTAAAAGCCAGTGTAGAACAGTACCATTTTTAATATTAACCAGAAGTTGACGGCGTACTGAAATTTCTATAAAGGTTTTCTAGTGACTTATTTAAGAAGGTAAAAAAAATGCTATTAAACAAGATTTACAAAATAAAAAAATATAATGGATACATACCGCTGTTAAAATAAAAAGGTAGACGTTATGATGCGGAAAACGAGGACTCTTGGATGCAGAGTAACCACTGAACACGGGTTTATTAAGCAATAATAATGCAAATAAAGCCATAAAAAGAATTACAGAACAATCCCAGATGGCGATGATCTCTCTGACTGGGAATCCAACCCTAAGAGCTAGAACATCAGGGATTTGGGAAACGGTATGAGAGGAAAGATCACAGGAAGAACATGCAACGTCTATCTTCTTGTTGTGACAGCATTACCCATTGAAATGAAGTCATTTTTAAAGCCAGAAAACAGGGGACTGCTTGTACAGGCATCAATTAGGACTCCTAGGCTACTGCTAGGAGATTTGTGGCTGTGCGTTCAGTTTATATACCAGCGGGCGTGTGACATAGGATGAACACCCGGAGATAAAAAAGGATTGCAGGAGGTGTTTGAACACCTGTGCTTGAAGAATTATTGAGGCTAGAGGTTGCTCTGTTTGCTGTGCGGTATTTTATTGCTCCTCTTGAACCCTTCTTTGTTTTGTTTAGCCTGGTTGACGGATCATTTATTACATCTCGTTTTTTTTTATCTATTTTTCTCAGAAGCTTAACACTGCCAGATTGCCAGTTCCCAGGGTTCCACTAACCTTAGCACACAATGCGTGATCCTAGGAATCTACAATCAGAAAAACGTAGCAATATTTTATTTAAAACTATAAAGCCAACCGAAATAAGTCATTCTTATTGTTAATTATGTTAAATATTTAAATATTATGTATAAATATTTTTGTGAGCTATTGCCGGTAGAACAATACTATGTTGTGTTTTTGTCAACACATGGATCTATTCAGTCTACACTGATATTCGTTGAACTACTGCATTAATATTAAATGCAAGTAAACTATTTTAAGAATTATTTTAACTTTATTTTTAATTTTTATTTCAGTAGAACAAATGATATAGATTGTAAAGACTTCACACAGGTTCTAAATTGTCATTTTGATTGATCTATTCACTGGCAATATATTATTGATTTTATGCCCAAGTATGTGGGCCGGTACAAATTTGAACATGGGCCACAATTGGCCCCTGGGCCATTTATAGAAAAAAAATCTATACTCACCAAGCCAGCTCACAAAAAGTGACTTCTTTCATGAGCTATAGTTACGAATGTGATCATTAAAACTCATTGTAAATTATTATACCAGTTATGATGATTTGTTTGTATTTTATTATGTATTATTGTTAATGTTAATATTCAATCGTTAATCAATTATTGTTTTATTCATTCATACACACCAATTTATACCAAAATAACCATGTCAAATTTCTATCTTCAATTAATCTGGCTGCATGTTTTTGGACTATTGAAGTAAACCGGCACACACATGGAAACATGCAAACTTCATACAGAAAGGACACGGACTGCCCTTCCTGGGGATCAAACTCAGAACCTTCTTGCTGTGTTGTCCAGGTTTGATGGTAAAAACAGCCCCAGTTGGAGAATAATCCAATATCCAGTATGAAGGTTATTTAGATGCTCACCTGGAGTCAAAATCGACTTGACAGCACTTAATCAGCACAATTTGGAGAATAAATTCGATTTTTTGTAAGACAGTAACAGATATTTTTTATTAGTGTACAATACTTGAAATCTATGCAACGTATGAGATGTGGGTTTCTGCCATATGAATATTCTAGTCCCGGCTATGAATTAATCGTTTGCCCCAGGCTTCTTACGCCTTCAGTTCTAAATGAATCCTTTCTGTCAAAACCACTTAGAATCTCAGTGAATGACTGATCATAATGCCTGGGTAAATTGTGGGTAGTCATTGTCAGAGTTCAACTTTCGCACATGAATTGTTAGCGAACTTAAACGGCGGGGGTCAGGAGCAAAGCACCGCCACAGCTTGAGTACTATTAGTCAGCTCAGCAGGCTGATGCATGATGGAGTTAGAGCAATGATCATTTCTTTCTGTGAGCTACACATCAAACCGCATCTGAACAATCTGTTCGTCAGCTTCATGCATAATGCACGACAAACTATTTAAGTATTTCATTATTATTTAATTATTTTCATTTTCAACTACACCACATAGCTAAAACTAGGTTCTTTCTTCGTTTTTCATGGGATACTTTAAGATCTTTGTAACCAGTCGGTTTGAAAGTAAAACTTGAAGGTGTTTAATGGCATAATGTCACATTATTTCACATATATTTATAGCGGCATGGTGGCTGAGTGATTAGCACTGGGTTAGCGTGGGTTTCCTCTGGGTGCTCCGGTTTTCTCCCACAGTCCAAAAACATGCACTAGGTTGATTGGAAATGTGTAAAATAGTCTGGTAGTCTCACACACAACATCCCTGTGGCAGGGTTAAAGAAAGCAACCTACTCAACCTACTCCCTAAAAATGTAATTGCTGAGTAACTCTGGGGATCAGTAGCGGTCCACAGAGTGACCCAAAAGTTGGAATCGACTGAAACGGGTAAATATATATTTATATATATATATACATTAAAATTTATATAATAAAATTCAAAATACACATATATATA
>JAOTRQ010055037.1:0-14509 GCA_028565875.1 Hoplisoma paleatum | reverse complement strand
TGTGTGTGTGTGTGTGTGTGTGTGTGTGTGTGTGTGTGTGTGTGTGTGTGTGTGTGTGTATCCTTTCAGTCAGTGTAGAAGAAATTCCATATGTCAGAAGGTGAGATGTTTTTCAGGAGATGGATGGTGAGAAGGTTTTATTGGTGTGCAGGATCAGAGCAGGTCAGTATCACATGACTCCTCCATCTCATCATCTCATTTTCTTTTCTACGGTTCTCCACCCTCCCCCTTCCATATATTCATCCATTCATCTTGAAACACTTCCACACCTCCCCACCTCTCTCTCTCTCTCTCTCTCTCTCTCTCTCTCTCTCTCTCTCTCTCTCTCTCTCTTTCTATTTCCCCAGATGCTCATTAGTAGTCATTAACCTCATCACTCCGGCTGCAGAAATTAAACGTCTGTAAAAATGCATTATCACATCTGCTGTGCTCCCATTAAGCACATGCAGATGTGCATGTGTGTATGTGTGTGTATGATTTATGTATACTAAAAAGTATATATATATGTGTGTGTTTATACAAGTAGAACCCTAGCATTTTATAGAATCTAGCCTAGCTCACAGACTAGCAGATGCGTTTCTTAATACATTTTAATTGTGTTTATTTAGGTACGATCGGTCTGAGCCACGGCAAATTTGTACATGGAAGCCGTTTGAATTATTGACTTCATGGGTTTGAGTCACACAAATTGCTAGCAGGTGTGTAAAATCTTTTCTAACTCTTATGGAGGGGCTTTCATGGTCCAGCATGATCGTGTCACAGAACCTCAAAGCAACATCCATATATATATATATATATATATCATCAGCATACATTAGCATATACAGACATCAGCTGTGAGAGAGCCCCTTAATATCGCACTCCTATATGATTCTATTTATCAGGCCAATTATCGTTCATGTGGCTCCTCGACTCAGCCGAGGATGTAATATGGACCCCAGCTCTGGTGAACCTCCTTTAGACTCTCTTTACTGCTAAAGTGATTAGTATATGTTCAATATTGTTCATGAAGAAATTCTCAGGCCAAAACAAACATTTTTATTTCCAGCATATTTTTATGACCTCTTATCCAACATTTGTCATCAAGATGATCAGCAAACTTTGAATAATTTATTATTATTATTTTTAAATCACCTTCCACCTCCCCCAGCTTCCAAATATTTACCCCTGTGTTTCTGTTTTCGTTCTTACTGTAAGGCTTTGCGTCAGCAAGATGTAATCTCCAGCCACAGCGTGCTGATGAAAGAAGAGCCTGTTCTGTTCTAAGCTTCAAAACACTTGTTCATCAATGTAAGCAATAATCACGCACGCACACGCACGCACGCACACACACACACACACACACACACACACACACACACACACACACTGAGGAGAAGAACTCTCCAGGTGCTGGTGTTATAATCTTGTACTTCACGATTCAGATTGTTCCAAACTGTGGGGGAATGAAACGTGGCAGATATGTTCACCCAGTGTAAAGTTAAAATCCATATGATTTAATTCATATATTTATTTGTTTACGCACTGTCTGCCACCAACTGGTTCAGGGTCAGGGGCACAGTTGTTCCTAAGCCTGTAGGGAAACCCGAGTGTGGGCTTCCCCATGATTGTGATTAATGGCTCTTTGCTTGTACTGAAAAAACCCATGACCCTGAAAGAAATAAAGCAGTAATAAAACAGACAATAAATGAATGGTTGAGAAAACCCACCCTGTTCCAGACATTGTTTTGACATTATTCTGTTGCATTGCATTGTGGGGAATGAAAGCACTTGTAGAACTTCATTAAATCAATTGATGGGTTCTGAAGTGATTTCAGACCCTTCCGTTTGCCTACCGCTAAATGCTAATTAGGTTAGCAGTGGAGAGAGGTCTGAGGGCCCTATCCTACTGTGAGCAGGTGACGGAGAAGCACTTTGTTAAGAATCTAATCTTCAAGAGTGAACACATCATTAAAACAGCAAGCGTCGATTACCTGTAATGAGAAGTGCCCAAATAGAGAAAAAAATCACGTCAAACGCTTATGTAAATGTGACCTGTGTAATGCAAAGTCAAACAGTTTGAAACTATAACAACAGACTGGGAAATATTAATTTTGGTTCATTGCATTTTCAGCAGACACATTTATCTAAAGCAGGGGTCACCAACGTGGTGCCCGAAAGGACCTCATAAGTCGCCCGCGGGCCTCTTCTAAAAATAGCTGCATATTTTGCATATTGATATTTATTTGTTTCCTACCTTGTTAAATTATTGTTGAAAATAATTGAGAAATCATTTACATAATCAGAATTATCACATATATGAATATCATTAAATATTAATAGTAACATGTAATTAAAAGTTTTACATTTTTGGTACCCAAAAAGTAGCTCTCAGTTTCAAAAAGGTTGGTGACCCATGCTTTAGATAATGAAGTATTACCAGTAAGCAGGTCCTTAAATTAAAACAACTAAATGACAAAATCATCAAATAAATGTTTTTTATTAAACCCAAAACTTATACACATTTAGTTTCTGAAACATTTATGTCTGTATCACTTTTCAGGGGCCAACTGGCATTTCTGGACCTAAAGGTGCTCGTGGAGCTCAGGGGCCTCCTGTAAGTAAACCAACGTATTGAAATTTATTTTCACAATCACCTGTTCATCTGCTCTTTCTTAATATTTTCTTTTTTTACTAGGGTGCAACTGGTTTTCCCGGAGCCGCAGGCAGAGTCGGGCCCCCCGGTCCTAATGTAAGTTTAAACCTGCTGTTTACGAGTCACGAATCATTTATCCAGTCAGCTGCCTTCATCGTCTTCAACATCTGCTTCAGTAAAAGTTTACGATGAATCTAATATGACGCTGATGACTTTTGAGAATCACACAAAAACTTCACACACACGACAGACTAATCCTGTATCAGACAATATCTGAACTGATAAAGACCAGAACACGGAACACGGAGTGGTCACATACACTATTCTCAAATGCAATCGGTGCAAAAAAGAGAATACATCCACAATAGCTTCGTGAATGGAAACATTTCCTCTCATGGTGAGTTTCTGAAGGGTGTTTTAATGGGTTCTATCGGCACTGTAAGCTAAAAATGGAAGATTAAAGCTTTGATCCCACAGGAACCATCTATAGCAGGAACTCTGATGTGGTCCGAGCTGGAACCTGCACAGACAGAACGAGTTCGGATCAAAACACAGATGGAATTAGATATGAAGGAAGATAATTATATATAAACACGAGACCGCTGTCACAACATGAACCCCCGGAACCCTTCATTAGATCAGCGTATCTCACACAGCTGGCAGGGATTTATTGGAATATCAGGGCCACCGCCAGCGTACTCGACATACCTGAGTGGTGGCCTGTAGAATATATCAGAGTAAATACAACTGGGAAACATTTTAGCAGTTTCTCAGTAATATTGTTTTTTTCCACAAATCTTTTTCAACAGCTCCACACTATGCTTAATTAATATGTCCGGAAATCTGGTTCCACTGTGTGTACATACTTTCTTTTCACCACGGATTGTTCTATATAAGACATAGGATCATGGATCATCGGGGCAAGAGAATTTAAAAACATGTAAAGATTTGAGCTGCAATGGTACACCCACCTAGAGGTGATACGAGGCAATAACACCCAACGTGTTTTGTGAGTTTTCATTCTATTTTCAAGTTGTAGCTCTAATACATTTTTCACATTGACATTTAAAATTTTTTGCATTTAGTGTTACATTGGAACGCCATTTTTTGAGGGCTTTGCTCAGCGGCCCAACAGTGGTGACTTGGTGAGACTGGGCCTTGAACCAGTGACCCTCTGATTTCTAATTTAGTATCTCAATCACTGAGCCATCACTGTCTTTTTTTCTTTCTGTACCGCCTAGTGATTAACGATCACTTTTTTTTTACAAGATATAACACAAAGCCTCCACAAGGGGGCATACATGTACAGTTTTTTGAATTTACTTATTATTGGTAAAATGTGTTGATTATTATTATTTTCTGTTAGACATTAATTTCTCTTCCACTATTACAGGGTAATCCCGGAACGGCCGGACCTGCCGGTGCCCCCGGAAAGGACGGTCCTAAGGGTGTGCGTGGTGACGCTGGTCCCGTGGGCAGACAGGGTGATGCAGGTCTGCGGGGTTTAGCTGGTCCGACTGGGGAGAAGGGTGAGGCAGGCGAGGATGGTCCTCCTGTAAGTCACCAGATTGAAAAATATTTTTTTATTTCTTCTACATTCTAAATTTCATGTTAATTACAATTGCTGTTCAGTGATAAATAAATTGTTTTTTCTTTAGGGTCCGGATGGTCCAGCCGGTCCTCAGGGCCTTGCCGGTCAGCGTGGTATCGTTGGTCTTCCCGGGCAACGTGGCGAAAGAGGCTTTCCTGGTCTGCCTGGACCTGCTGTGCGTAATAATTACACATTTATAAATAAAAATATTTTAATATGCATTGTGTAGTGAACACAACAAACACAAGACTAGAATCTTGGGTTTTTCTGTGAGGAGTTTGCATGTTCTCCATTAAACAGTAAAACCGAATTAAATAAGTTTCTAAAGTTCTGATTCCTAAAACGATTTGTGGTGAATCGTTACATCCATTGATTGACTGTTCAGAAAGGCGCATTACAGAGTTTGCATAGTTAGCATGAACCCTTTCTACAGACCACAAGGGGGAGCACTCTAGTAATCAAAGTTGCTCCTTGTATATGTTGGTGCTTGGATGTTTATTATGTTTTGATTATGATCCAACATTTGTTGTTCAATATCGATCAGCTAAACTCTACAACAACACTTGTCACTAAAACGGGACAGTAAACATGAACACAACAGAACCCTCAAGCACTCTGCGCCCTCTTGTGTTGTGGAGATTTACATCACTGTGCAAATTACCTCGATACAGAAATATGAATGGAAAACGCAGAAGTAAAAATCAGCCTTAAACTCTTGAGTGAGACATTTATTCTCTCAGCTCGTCAGCTGCCTTCGTCATCAACGTTTTCACCATCTGCTTCAGTAAAAGTTTACGATGAATCCAACGTGATGCTGATGTCTTTTAAGAATCTCACATAAACCTGCAGGAATGTACGTAGACGTGCACAGAGCTTTAATGTGTTACTGCTCGTTCTGAGTCTGAAAGTCATTAGGAAGAATGTTTGTAGGAAAGTGGAACCAGACCTCAAGAAATTTAGAAATAAACAAAGCCTCATTACGGCTTGTTTAATTCGTCGTAGGGTGAACCTGGGAAGCAAGGAACTGCCGGGGGACCTGGAGACCGGGGACCTCCTGGACCTGTAGGAGCTCCTGGACAGACTGGACCTATCGGCGAACCTGGTAGAGAGGTCAGCAAGTTAAATAAAATGTTTTAATATGATTGTTTATATTCTGTATTATAAGTGCAATGGGCAAGCAACATCCTTTAACAGCATCGATAAAAACAGCAGATGGGAAACCATTTTTATCTTCTGCACTAATTAGCCAAATGATTAACCAGATGACCGGTAGCGGGGCCGAGATTCGAACCCTGGAGTTCAGAATCTCAGCACCATTGTGCTAGCAGTTTCTTGTTTTTGTAGGCTATAGAATTCCCTCCTCAATTTTCATTTTATTGATGCTGTTGTCATGCAGGGTAACCCTGGAACTGACGGTCCACCAGGTCGAGATGGAGTCGCAGGGATTAAGGTTTGATCATGTGATCATGTGATTTTTATTTTCAAGCATCTTTTGCATGTCTGATTGATTAACTAATGTGTTTTCAGGGTGATCGGGGTGCAAATGGCCCAGCTGGTGCTCCTGGTGCACCCGGCGCTCCAGGCGCTTCTGGCCCGGTCGGTCCTACGGGAAAACAGGGTAACAGAGGAGAAGCTGTAAGTGCATAGAAATGTTTTAATAAAGAGTTTCTAATAATGTTGTGTTCTGTAGTTCTGTCAAATATCATCATTCACATTGTGATGGATTTTTTTGTATTATTTGGGTTTATATCCTAATAGGGACCCAAGGGACCGGCTGGATCACCTGGACCTGCTGGATCCAGGGGAATGCCAGTGAGTTTTTTTTTGTTGTATTCTCAACTTATTGTGAAATTATTTCAATAGGATTAATTTTTACCTTATTTTTCTTTAATGCCAGGGCCCACAAGGACCTCGTGGAGATAAAGGAGAGGATGGTGATGTTGGAGAAAGAGGACAGAAAGGTCATCGAGGGTTTACAGGTCTTCAGGGTCTGCCCGGTAATTCGGTACGCATCTCTTAAACACTACTAAAATATTTACGCTTGATTCATTGAACATGAAACTTTTAAAATAATGAATACTATTTTTTTCATAGTCAATTCAGATGTTTCAAGATCTTCTGGATATGGTGGATGGGGCTTTTTATATGTCATTTTTTACACACAGGGTCAAGTTGGTGACCAAGGAGCTTCTGGACCTGCTGGCCCAACTGGAACACGAGTGAGTACCTAGTTTCTCCAGAGGTCTCACAATACAACCAAAAATACAATAATTTATTATTTTATCATCCACTCTCATTATAGGGACTCCCCGGCCCAATTGGTCCAGCTGGAAAGGACGGGACTGTTGGCCTACCTGGTCCAATCGGACCGCCTGGCCCACGTGGTCGTTCTGGAGATACCGGTCCATCTGTGAGTATTTCTTCTAACATGATTATTCATTTGTATTTAGCACAGCTAGCACACTAGAACAGACACTTTAAACTTCAGCATTCACAACCTTCGCTGGCCCAATGCCACCTGCACAGCTCATTAATATACATTCACGTTTCACCAGTAACAAATTCTAATTAGCTTTGTTTTTTAGGGACTTCCGGGCACCCCTGGACCTCCGGGACCTCCTGGTCTACCCGGACCCAGCATAGACATGTCTGCCTTCTCTGGTCTTTCTCACCCCGACAGTGCGGCCGATCCCCTGACCTACATGAGAGCCGACGAGGCTGCGGAAGGGTCTCAGCAGTCTGATATGGAGGTGGATGCCACCCTGAAGTCTCTTAACAGCCAAATCGAGAACATCCGCAGCCCGGATGGTACTAAAAAGAATCCTGCAAGGACCTGCAAAGACTTGAAACAGTGCCAGCCTGGCTGGAAGAGTGGTATGGGGTGGTTATTTGGTTGTTATTAAAATTATTGCTTTCCGCAAAACAGGCTAACACATTGGTTTAACTTGCTGGATCAAATCTCAGCTCTGCCAGCTGGCTGGGCTGAGCACACAACATGTTGCTTGGTGCAGCATCTGAGTACTCTCTCCTCAATCAGGACGGTGGTCAGCATCAGTAAATAGGAAGTTTATCACCAGAGTAAAAAAAATATGAAAAATTATTAGTAATTAGTAAGAATAATAACCAAAGTGGTAATTTATGGAATCTGCATTTAAATTATCAGGAAAATAGTTGTAATATGATTCATGATACTGGGTTTCAGGATACGAACTGAAGAATTTTTTTTCATTTCAGAAACTTTCATTTCATTTATTCTAGTTAAAAATAAGGAAAATCAAATATTTCTCAGTCTTTTATTTATCTTTTATTTTGCAAACAAAACCAAAAGTGCCAGATCTTTTGTGTATAAATATAGCATCAGCACCCCCTGCTGTTAAAACTGAATACTAATTAATTTAAAAAGAATTGCTAAAAAGTTAATCTATTTGTATCGATTTTTGCTGAATCGTTGCATCCCTAATTTACGTATGTTATTTATTATTTTTATTATATTTATTATTATTATTTTGTTATAGTTATTTATTATATTTAGCGTTTAAGCTTAAAATACAAAATTGTTTTTTCCACATGCAGGAGAGTATTGGATCGATCCTAATCAAGGCTCCCCGGTCGACGCCATCAAGGTTTACTGTGACATGGACAGCGGAGAGTCTTGCGTCCTACCTAAACCTGATAAGATACCTCACAAAAACTGGTGGAGCAACAAGAACGGTGCTCGTAAACACGTCTGGTTTGGAGAATCCATGAATGGTGGATTCCGTGTAAGTAAAAAAAACCTTGTATTGAAATACGGTGTGAGATTTGATAGTGTGGCTCACTTGTGATGATCTACAGTTCAGATACGGTGAGGATACGCTTGCACGTAACACTGCGAGCATCCAGATGACTTTCTTAAGGCTGCTGTCCACCGAAGCCTCACAGAATCTTACGTACCATTGTAAGAACAGCGTGGCTTACATGGACGGGGCAGCAGGGAACCTAAAGAAGGCTGTTCTTCTCCAAGGCTCTGATAATGTGGAGATCAGCGCCGAAGGCAACAGACGCTTTACATACAGTGTGTTAGAGGACGGCTGTACGGTGAGGAAAAGCATTTTGTTAATTTGGTAATCACTGGGGTAATCACTAATTTGGAGCATCATGACCATGTGCGCATGCATAATAGTCATGTGGCAGGATGTGTAATGTCGCGTGAAGCATATTAAAAACCATCCATGGGTATTTTTGGTTCAATATGGCACAAATTAAATCCCAGCTGACAAGTTAAGTACATTTAAAAATAAATAGATAAAAAGTTGTATGTATATGTAGGTCATTCTGGTAACTAGTGTTTACATCTAGATTTATTAGTATTGTTTAGTTTGTATTATTTGTATTAGTATTAGTATTATTTGTGTTTTACTACCTAAAGAGGTGTTGGTGGTGAAATAAAAGGATAAACGATCCCCATGGTGTCACATAAAAAGCCCATAAAGATGGAGCTTTTCTGTACTCTTGTAGCCCTTCTGGACATCTGTTACTTAAGTATGATTTGTCCTAAAACTTACTATTTCTCTTGTTAATTTGTTCTTATGTTCCGGTCAACAGAGATACACTGGTCAGTGGGGGAGGACAGTAATTGAATACAAGTCACAGAAAACCTCTCGACTGCCCATCGTAGACATAGCCCCTATGGACATCGGTGGAGACAATCAAGAGTTTGGAGTTGATGTTGGTGCTGTCTGTTTCTTATAAAGTACGACATACAGAAGGAGAAAAGAAAAAAAACTAATGACAAGTTTCAAGTGAAGACCTAAAGACACTTTTCTAGCAGGTTTAAATACCCCATTATAGAATATTTCTTTTAGTTAATTGCTAGGAACTTGTGACATACTCATTCATGTTTAAAATCCGCATTTCCAGAGCCACCAGTGATCACCGAACATCTCACCA
The DNA here is from genome assembly GCA_028565875.1 of Hoplisoma paleatum. Classification (NCBI taxonomy): domain Eukaryota; kingdom Metazoa; phylum Chordata; class Actinopteri; order Siluriformes; family Callichthyidae; genus Hoplisoma; species Hoplisoma paleatum. The sequence goes on along the minus strand of JAOTRQ010055037.1, from coordinate 5,354 downwards.
GCAGTATTCTCTGAGCCATTATTGCCTCCACAGGTCCTGCAAGATTGCTAATTGCAATTTTAAATGTTTAATATTCATATTGTAACGTATTTATTGCCAGGGTCTTACTTAAAACGTTTCTCCATGTGAATATGTTTACTTATATATTGTCCAGTCACATCATTATGACCATTTCCAATATCTGTAGCACATAGCTCATGAGTTAAGTCATGTTTCTTGCACTGGCTTTGTAGGTATATAAGCTCTAGATAAAGCACTCAGCCTGTTTTGCTATGAATCCGTCTATACATGATGCTCGCCATGCTTTGGTCCAAAGAGATCTTCCAACAAGCCAATCATTGTTTGCCCCCCTAATTGCCCAGATTTTAACACAAATGTTTAGCTTATGGATCTTTCCCACACAACCCATTTAGCATGGCTCCAGATGCTTGGTATAGCCTACTAGGATGTTATTGAGTCACTCAATTAGTATTGAGTCTGTCTCACAGCTGTCCACAGTTACTCTGGATATTAGCTGGTCATAATAATGTGACCTGGCAGTGTATGTGTGTTCAAATTTGCATGCCAGTGTACACTGGCATCAATTCGTGTACAGTTTTTACAGTGTAATGAGGGTCCATCCTTCTGAAATAGGTCACTGTTATTGGGGAATATTTTCACCATGAAGGGTTGTACTTATAAGACAAGCATCCTGCATCACAATGCCATCTTTTGTGTAGGTTTGACCCACACTTATGTAGGCATGTGATTCACCAGACTGGGTCACGGTCTTCTATTGAACTATGGTCTAGTTCTGATACTCATTCATACATTGTATGGACTATCAGAGGTGGACCGGAGTCAGCAGCCACTTTATCAGCTAATTCTTTGACAGTAGATCTTCTGTAGGATCATACCAGATGGGTTAGTCTAGTGCCTCAATGATGTCTGGATGTCCTTCGCCTTTGTTGTACTTCTTTGGACCAACTGTTATCGACATGAAATTTTGGACACCGACCCAGCATTTTCCCAGCTTGCTGCCAGTTATATCTCACACACTGACAGGTATAATGGTAAGATCATGAACGAATTTATAACCTGTTTGTAGTTTTATTCTTGTGGCTGGGTGATGTTTCATTCACATATATATATATATGAATGACACAAATGGCTTTTCCCTTGTTTTATAAGTTTCTTATAAGGTATATTCAAATGAATTTGTTTGAAATGAATGTTTGGTGCTATTGTTAAACTGATTATAATTGTAATGACCCTACATATACTGTAGATATGAAATAAATCGATCGTGTGTTTACATGCTAATTTAAATATGTCTGTGCTTACATATTGGAACAATTGTTAAAAAAGAACATGAGGAATAGTCAGTATGAATATGAAAAACGCCAAAGCTTAACAATCAAACGATATTTTCCATTCATTGAACCTACCTCAGACTAAATAAGCAAGTCAATCGATCGATGGAACCACTTATTAAATGTTAAACATTTTTGTAATAGGCTTTTTCTGACAATAGGCTTTTTTTTTCTTAAATGGGTTTCTGACAAAAAGAAAAGCATGCAACGCATGTTAGATTTGAAATTGCTGCCGTTATTGCTGCAACTATATTCACAACAAGCAATTACAACTGTACGTCTTACTTTTTTGGTGATCTATTTATATTTTTAGTGTACACATATTCATTACATGTTGTTGGTGGTGGTCTAAAGTAGTTTTTGTATTGACGTTTTTTTATTTGTTTGATTCATGCTGATATATTAAATATAGAAAAAGTACAATCAAGCTTTTATTTGCTCATGCAGCTGCATGGTTGTGTACATTTCCTTTTTTCAAATGCAATGGTCTGGTAGCACAGTAATAAAAAATCCTGCATCCAATCATGGGGTTTAACAAATGTAATTCCTCTGATTATTATGTGCATAGTCAATTATGATATATTGTATAAGATGAATACAGATCATTACAAAGCTTTACATGTTCTGCTTTGCGCTGATTTGCTTTGTAATGACTGCTTGAAGGTTTTTGCTTGTGAAATTCCACCATTTATTTACTTCAAATAAGGATGAAGACGAAGTTGAATATGTGTATGTTGTTCATTTCACTTGTGTATGGAAGTAATCTTTTTATTTTGACAGACAATTTTAAGTAGAACATTTAAAAGTGAAGTTTTAGGAACCTGGTCTACCTTTTTACATCTACTGTTTCTGGAGAATTTTGTTATTGCAAAAGACTAGCATAAGATTTACTACAAGTGGGTTTCAAGAAGAAAAGACTGCATATATATGATGGTCATGAAAAACTTTGTAGCAACTTTGCCAGCTACTTATTCTACCAATGTATTTTTCATGAATAGAAAAACAGATAACCAGTCATGGAGAAGTATGTGGAAGGTCATGGCAGCATCGGTCACCTGAAGCCTAAATCCACAATCTCTTCTGTAGCCATGTCTTGAATTTTTGAGTCTTGTGTAGTTTAGTCTTGTGTGATTTATGTTTTTTTAAACTGCTTTAATAAAGTTTACTTCCGTTGAGTTTCAAATGTGGCACGTTGTCTCACTCCATTGGTGTTTCAATTTGGCAAATTAGTGATATGTTGTGTTTTTAGCCTCTTCTGTACAATTGGACAGTGGTCACGAATTATGGGTAAACAAAAAAGAACCTAAAACATTTGGTTGACTAGAAAGATAAAGAAAATGGAAATGATTAAAAAGAAGTGTGGCGTGGTATAAGTAATGTAGGAGATATTGAGATTATGGCAGTGATATAAGGCTGAATGGTTAATGTATTGAGCAAGAGACCAAAAGGTTGCAAGTTCAAGACCAGCAGAACCAAGAACTTGCCAATATTGGGTCCTCCAAGCAATTTAATAGTAAAAAAAAACACAAGGTGATTGCTTGTACTGTAATTTTAAATCGCTTTTGGATAAAACTACGTGTGACCAGTGGTTATGTGTTCTGTCACTAAAGTGCCTGAAATGTTTAAACATAACGTTAAAATTATTTTAAAATATTTTAAAGAATATTTTATGTTTAAATACTATTTACTTGATGTTTCCTTTCCCCCGCTAAGCTCCTGTATACACTCCAGTCCAGTTGGTGGCAGTATTGCACTTTAGTTGGAAAAATAATACTATAAGCGGCTATTTACATGCGGGTTTGGTCTCGTTCAGCAGTTTTAGCCGTTTGTAGATGGAGTTTAGATACTAAATCATCTTTTAGCTTCATATCTAAAAGATTATTTACTCTGTCAGATCGGTTAAGAAAGATGACTGGTGTTAAAATCGGTACACATAATGGAACGTTCCATTGTGATGAAGTGTTGGCGTGTTATTTACTCCGACAGCTTCCTGAGTACAAGGTTACTAAGTATTCTAGTTACTTTTAATGTTACTGGGTATTGTTGCGATTTATTTATAAATGTTTAATAACGGTTTGTTTATTTGTATTCGTGTTACACTAGGATGCTGAGATAGTTCGAACTCGTGACCCTGCAGAACTGGACAAGTGTCAGGTTGTGGTGGATGTTGGTGGAGTTTATGATAAAGAAACTCACCGTTATGATCATCACCAGAGGTACTTAACACAATTTATTATTTACTCGTACATACAATAACAGTACGTAATCAGAGGCAGAAAGATTTAACAGGTTAAGCTAGGGGGCAGTAGTGAGCGCACGTTGCCAGTCTTAGCCAGCCCTAGCCACGGAGCCCGGGGAGCAGTTCAGGATTTGGTGTTTCGCTCAAAGACACTTCAGTTGAGATTCATTCACTTTCAGTGGCAAACTTCAGATCACAAACCCGGTTCTCTCACCACCAGGACACAGCTGCTTATTTTCTCCCATATAGTCACGTTTCAGTGTCATTCAGGGGTCCGTGTTAACTGAACTTTAGACCAACGAGTATTTTATCTGCTTGTAGATGTCCACTGGCTGACATTTAACCTGGATCTCAAAGCTGGTGCGTTATCACACTAGACTACAAAAAGTAAACAAAGATGTTTTTCTGTCTAGGTCTTTCAGTGAAACTTTTAACACCTTGTGCCCAGAAAAACCGTGGGTAACCAAGCTCAGTTCTGCAGGTTTGGTTTACCTGCACTTCGGCCATCAAGTTCTTTCCAATCTGACCAATCTGTCACGGGACAGCATGAAACTGGAGATTCTGTATGATAAGGTTAGTATTTGTAACCTGAAATGAAAGTGTTCGTACCGTGTATCTAGATGTGATCCCCATGTGGCCAGAACTACTTTTAGTCATGAATTATAAGACATGGTAAAATTGTTATGTTTGTGACGACGTCCTCCATTCAGTTTTTCATTCATTTCAGCTGTATGAGAACTTTGTGGAGGAAGTGGATGCCATCGATAATGGGATCTCCCAGTATGATGGAGAGGCTCATTATGCCATGAGCACCAACCTCAGTGCTCGAGTTGGTCATCTCAACCCTTGGTGGAACAACGAGTCCCAGGACACAGAGGTCTGTAGTGAGAAAGCAGTAATGAAAAATCGTTTTTATTGTATCGGTTTCAAACTTATCATTAATGGTCCTGTTTTACAGGAAGGTTTTCACAAAGCCATTGCACTTGTTGGTGCAGAGTTTTTAGATCGCTTGGATTACTACCAAAATGCTTGGCTTCCAGCACGAGTGGTTGTAGAAGAAGCTGTAAAAGCCAGGTATCAGGTAAACAGACACGTTTCTATTATCAACCAAGTTCATATGAAATCGATTTCTTTGCTTTGTGTAAGGTGTGTGTGATAACTTTCTGATCATTGGGGTTAGATGGATCCCAGTGGTGAGGTGATCGTGCTGTCGCAGGGTGGGTGTCCCTGGAAGGAACATCTTTTCTCACTGGAAAAGGAAATGAAACTGGAGATACAGATTAAGTTTGTGCTTTATCCGGACCAGAATGGACAGTGGAGGGTCCAGTGTGTGCCAGCTGGGCTGAACACATTCCAGAACAGGTAATTTCATTGTTAAGCAAATTCTAATGACAATAAATGTGATTCCGGTTCCGAAGATGTTTCAGAAGGTTGTTGGAGTGAAACTAAGTTTTTGATTTGTCCTCCCTCAAATTTTTCTTTTGTCCTCATTTAAGACAATTTAAAACATTCATATTCTGTTTACATTTCTTATAGGATTATATATAATTGTGAAAGGTTATATATTACATAATAACTTAATATTGTAGCAAATAAATCACCTTATTACTGCAGTTTTTAGGATCAATACTTAAGGGCTTACTTTTAGACTGTTAAATACACCACATGGGTCATTTTAGCATCCATAACAGGGGTCACCAACGTGGTGCCCGCGGGCACCAGGTCGCCCGCGAGGACCTCATGAGTCGCCCGCGGGCCTGTTC
>JAOTRQ010055003.1:0-14520 GCA_028565875.1 Hoplisoma paleatum | reverse complement strand
AACTAGGGTACATTGTCTCTTTAGATAGAGAAGTATATATTATATCCAAGCTCCTACAATTACAGCCGATATGCATTATTTTCTTAAAAATATATATAAATCATAAAATGCCACTAAAGTGTAGTTTGTAAATCAGTAAAATAAGCCAATAAAAATAAGTACATAAAAAATAAGACTTGAATCTCTACAGAAAATTATGTTTTCTTACATAAACCTTATATTAAACATAGTTGTCAATGAATGTCAATTCAGCTGTTGGTCAAACACAAAGTAGTGAACAGCCAGCAACAGAAAAGAAATATAATTAGTGATACACTGAGAAAAACAAAGGTGTAATGTCGGCTTGTAATATGTTTATACTAAAAACTGTAATAATTTTATTAATAATAGGATTTTTTGTCGGTTAATGAAACATCATTTAGCACGACCGTCATGTTATCCGAGTTAGCATAGTTAGCATAATTAACACTATAGTTAGCGTGATTAGCACAATTAATACATTTAGCATCGTAAGCATTGCTTACAACGATTAGCATAGTTAGCATTGTTAAAATAACTAGCATGCTTAGCATTAAAATAAACTTTATCAACATTTACATCGGCCCTTTCAATCCAACTTCAAGTTTGTTCAGAGACTTATCCTTTTTAATTTTTGTTGTAATACTGCAATTGAGCTTGATTTTTTTTAATGAGAATTTGTTTCTCATTTTTGTTTCTCATCAGAAAATATTCTGTCTCTATAGAGAGTTATATAAAATGTTATTTAGAACAGATAAATGTAAAGTAACATATAAATGCTTGGCTTTTTAGTAGCAAGAGATGGAAGTACAATCGTGAAGAAGACCCAAGTAACAGGTACTGGTGCTTTTAATATTTAAGAAAATAAGAGTTATAGATTCTTGCACTATCAAGTAAACGTCTGCCATAAATAAAAAATAATAAAATGAGCAACTGCTAAACTACTAAAATGCAGCAGAAATTCGAGTCACAACCAGGAAGCAAAGCTAGCTAGCACTGCTAGCACTTCTTCACCTATAAACACTAAACTAGAACTTACAAATGCAAACCCACGTTAAATAAAACACCTTGTGTGTCATGTTAAATAAAAATGGGTTTAAAAAGGTAAGTTTACCTGAGTAAAAAGTCGAAGGAAAAGACGTTCGTGGTCTCTCGCTGGACTCCTTTATGTTCACCATACATATTAATTCATGACAACGTTGTTCCAATGTTTCAATCTATAGATAATGATTTTAAATAAATCAAATATTATATACAGTGTTACTATCGTCGCGCTTCCTGACAACAAGAACTGCAAATTGTTCTGCAAACACTCCGCGTCTGTATATAATGCGCGCCGCCGTGACGTACGCACCGCGGGAGCGCGCACGCACATGCCCTGACCAGTGTCTACGTGAATTGAAACATGTTTATTGTTTTAATAAAACTAACCAGATCCTTCTTGTCTTAACGAAACAATTCAATTAAGTTTCGCTTACTTACTCCTTCTAACGGTGTCTTTCTGTTTTACTTTAAATATTTTAAAAATCGTATATATTACAAAGTTTATAATTTCTCGATTAAGCTTAAAAAACTTACTTTCTAAGACTTTCTAAACCCTAAAAATCGAATTAATTGGGAAGCACAGTGGATAGCACGCTCACGTCAGATCAAGAAGGTTGTTGGGTTCAATCCCCGGGTGGGGCGGTCTGGGTCCTTTCTTTCTGGAGTTTGCATGTTCTCCCCATGTTTGTGTGGGTTTAGAGACGTAAACTGAGGATACAAAACTGCCAACGACAGTTTGTTTATTAAAATATTGTATACTGATAAATATAGTGTAATGAATCCCTACTGTGTGTATGTCATGAATGCCACAACAGTGTAAATTAAAATCCCTATAATCAAACAATCACATAATTAATTCATGTATATGAATTAGGCAGGTAGGTTAACACAGCAGCTAGGTCGGATGTCCAATAGCACTATGACAGCAGGATCTAGCATAAAACCATAAAACCTATCGCTCCATTTGGGAACCTACCTTGCATTATCTTCCCAAAACATGCAAAATCATTTAAACCTTTCACTTTGTTGAGGACCAATAATTCCATCCTTAATTATTGAAAAATGGAAAAGCTCTGCACGGTTTTATGACTTACTGGAGTTGGGTAGCTGGGCAGGAAGAACCTTGGTCAGAAAATTAAAAAGGACTTAACAATTACCATGAAGGATGATGGGATGGCCATATTTACAGACTCCATTAAACCAGCAAGACAGAAGCCCCTAATGTGGTAACATTAAAATGATTTTTAAATTGTATTCAATAAAATGATAATACCACCCCACTACAAAAAACACCATAACAAGGCTGAATCTTTTCCGTAGTTATTGTGTTTATTATGGAATGGGGTAACTAATCCTTTGCTATGTGTCACCCAGCTAAGCAGCAAAGCAGAGATTTGAACCTCTGAATTTGGAGAAAACAAAAAGTTTAAACAATAAAATAAGTAAAATTCTAGATGTTACTTCCATTTTACATATAAACTTACATTTATTAGAATACCTATAGTAAGTCATTTCATTGCAATAACGCACTTACACTCTGTACTGTAGTGTAGTAGTTCTTACTATTTAGCGTGTTAAACAATTACCTGTGAATAATTAAACTATGGTGTATTATATTACTCCTAGGCTCTTTAAAGAAAATGTTTCCATCATTAAAAATACAGCACATGGTAGCTTGGGTTTTATGAGAATCGAATGTTGGCATTAGGGTGTGTTTGATCAAATCTCGGTTATAAAATGCTGTTCACACAAATATCTGTTGAACATGCTTTGAACCTCTGTGAAACTTCAAATATGTATCACACAGATGATTCAAGAATGCGAAACACGAACTGTTGTGGACCTATAACCCAGAAGGCTGTCTGTTTTGAAATTTACAATCCAAACAAATATAGGCCAAGAGTGTGCAAATGTTATGCAGTCACGCATGCAGACACACTTCATTAATTTACAGAGAAGTAAATAACATTTCAACATTTGAGGTCTGTCCTATCATGATTGAGCCCTTGAACAACTTATTTTATTGAACTAAACTGAAGTTAGACTTTGTTTAGAAATTGAGAGGTTTTACAGATATCAAATCTTAAGAAGTGTATAGATGGCAAACAGTTTACATATTATTTTTAAATGTTGAACCATGTAACTTAAAAATTATTTCATGTTTTAAAATGTTTTGTCATGTAAAAGAGTTTTGTCCCTTGCCCAGGAGTAGTGGTGGATCCAGCTGTTTGCACTAAATATTTCAGGGAAATACCATTTGAGTTTTTGCAGCAGCTCACCCAGTGGTTAACACGTATGGTTTCTTAAATCTGACAAGAAGCTTATTATTTGATGTTTTACATATTTCTGTATGTAGTAGTGAGACCCAATAACAACCCTTTCAGTTTAGTTTGCTACACAGTACGTTATACTTTGAAACCTTTTAATTTGTTAAGGCAATGTAATTAAAATAAATTGAATCTGGCATGTTATCACACAAAATGAGTTTCCATTAGCTCAATATATGATTGTTTTGCAGAACACACTCATACAGTGATTATTATTTATAAGGATAGGATTACACAACAGTAGACAAGCTTAGGCTGTAATAACTGGATTACTGTACTTTATTATACAATTACCGCCGCAATTTGACAGCACAACCAAAATTTAAATAATTTCTCAGTAAATAAATGTCAGCAGACATTTGCCAAAAATTGTTTCTGGATTTGACTTCCAGTAATTCCCAGTCCAGTAATTGATTGTTGTCAAATATTTAGTGTATATAATTCATATTATACAATTCATATCATATAAATAACCTCCGAGTCTCTGAGTAGGACTATTTTACTAAAATGTTTTATGAGGTCATTGGAAATAGCCTCATGAATTGAACAACTTATGTTACATTTTATATGAGTGAAGAAGTTTTATCAAATGTCTGGCATAAACATTAGATTGTGTCTGTTTAGTGATTTGTAAAAATGGTAGTTCTTGTTGTAGACAGAATCATAATTAAGTGCTCATCCATCTTGACAACCATTAATCTTTAACTGTGAAGATTTTCAGTGTTTTTACTAATTAAGGTCTTTTAATTTCACAAATGCTTTTAGATCCTGCCCACACACCAAGTTGGTGTTTAGCTCTGTGGCCTTCATATTAATGAGAAAATTAAAAAGTTTATGAACACCTAACACAAACTTTTTGTCTATAGCCATCTACAGAATGAGCCATAGTGTTGTTGAAATAACCACATACTTCCTAATAAATCACATTGTCTTGATAAAAGCAAATTTCACCAAAATAAAAGTACAGTATACAGCTCCGCATTTATGTCTTCACACATAATCAATAACCTATGCCATGGGTATTAATACACAGCCATAACAGCTAACAGGTTTTGCCAATGTTGCAGCTGTTCATTTGTCATAGAAAAGCAGTGTCTTTGTGGTTAAAAAAAGAAAGATTCAGAATAACTCACAAATCTATCCACCAATTATCTTCAACAGAGAGGACCACATTAAACATTTAATCTGAAAACATAAACAAATCATAATGTATTTAGTCTGGTCATTTAAAATATATTTTAACAGTACAAACAGGCAGTCTAAAATAACCCCAACAAAAGAACCACTGTTTAATAACTAAAAAAGCCCATTTACTAATCCTACATGGTTTATGTCCTTAGAAAGCCTCACTTAAGTGTCTCCACTAATACAGACGTAAGTTTGACATCATTGAAAATATTGAGTCTATTGATCTGACTGAGGTCAGGAAACCGATGTTTGTACTCCAACAGGTGAGACTTGTTCACGGCTACTTTGAATTCAGTTTGAGTAGCCAAGATCTTCAGCTACAGAAATAAACACAAGTTAGTTCTATCTTGACATAATAATAAGAGTTAATAATGGTTATTCAAAACATAATAGCATTAAACATTATTAGTTAGCATAAAATATGCACCCACCTCAAAAGATTTCCCAGGAACAAAAGGGAATGCGGAAGCTGCCCTTTCTTCTTTTCCCCATATGTTATTAATTAAGCTGTTTCTTACGATCACTTGCTTTCCATCTTCATTAAAGCGAGGGTTGAGGTGAAAGGCTATGTCTTTATTTTTGCTCAGATTGACAGTAAACCTAATAAAAGAAAATAGTGCAAAGTAGTTTAACTATCATAAAAATATTACTCTAACACCTTTGTTAATGTGGCAGCCAATATATTTTCATGTTTCACAACTTTATACTCGTCTCAGTTTGGGCGGGTCTGGCCTCTTGGAATCACTGGCTCTACACACCTTGTACAAAGTCACCCCTCCCATTCCTAAACATAGCTGAACATGTCTATAGACGCCCAACAAACCAAGAGTTCAGAATTAAAATCAAATATATTACTGCGGGACCGTCTATTCTTACAATGTACATTCCATTTTTGTCACTGTGCAACAAAAAGCATCAGCTTTTGTTAAATGTCTGATGTTAAACTCGATTTTCATTTAAAAAATATTTTATTGCATTTCCTTTACTGTCTGTGGACTCATCAAGGACAGCAATCATTTACACATGTACAGTACATTATAATTTAGTTTAAAAGCTGCACTCAGATTGCATGGTCAATCGTTGTATGTCAAACCCAGAGTTAAGAGAGTTAAGATCCTTGTGTAGCGGCCCAAAATTGCCCAAAGTTCAAAGCCTGGATTACAACTTCCAGCCTTTTGACTGATGGCCCAAAAGCTCTACGCACTAGACCACCAGTGTTCCTATATGCTAATATTTAAAATTATAACACTTGAAATGTAATATTAAATATAGTTAGTTATAGTTATATATAAATATGGTTAGCAAATATTTGACAGACAAATGACAGCTGATGAATAAAAAGAGTGATTTAATTTGTTCTTACCCTTTTGCATTAGGCTTAACCTCCCCCTGGATTGTGATGAGCAACTTGTCATAAACTCCACTGGGTAGAAACTGCTCATATGGTACAGTCTAGTGAGGATATAAATAAAATCTTTAGTTAAAAATAAACTGAAAAGTAGATCATAACATAATGAAAAAATTGACCACATGATTTAAACATATGTTTATGTTTTATTTATTAGGTTTTCATCAAATAATATAGTAGATTAAATATAAATACAGCAACCATAATAATGTCTGGTGGTGTAAAAACTTCTATTATGTATGTAACTGCTATTTTTTTATGTGGATGGTTTCATTTTCAACCACCAACTTATTTTCTTGATTTAAACCACTATGCCTGTAGTGAGATAAAACTGGCTAAGATCAACTGTCAACTTTTGGAACACAGAAATGAAATATTTTGATAATACTGACATACAGCACACACACTTTACAAATAACCCTGCTAAACACCAGTAACACCTAAAACATAAAACACACAAAAACACTTTTCATATATAATGCATTAGAGTGCAATCCTTACCAGGGGAACATTTTGAGGGGCAGTTGGTGGAGCTGGCCCTGGCCACCCTGGCATAGTAGGCTGGTTGGGTTGTCCAGGCCAGACTGGCATGCTTGGTCCAGGCTGTTGCCCAGGCCACATGGGTGGGTATGGTTGCCCAGGCCAACTTGGATTTTGAGGCTGTCCAGCAGGGTTGGTGGACTGGCCAGAGTGCTGACCGGCATCAAGGGCATCTGCCAGCTAATATTTGGTAAAAGGGAAGTTGTGTTAAGTACACTATGTGACACTTTGTACCACCATATGACAGATTTTATTATCAATCTACATATCATCATCCATCATCATTTTATATGAACATTTTAAAAACACATTAAAACATTTTAAATAAATGGATCATTTGTTGCTCTTGACAATATTGCTCCTTACAGTGTAAAATAAGTATAAAAAGTATAAAAAACGAATGTGATACAAAAAGTAAAAGTCAATGAATGACAATTTTAGGCCAAATTACAACAGTGCTACACTTTATATTATGTTTATACGATGATTTTAGATACCATATGGGTCTACATTCTCTTCAAGCTGGGACGTTAAAGCAAAAAAGCAATATATGTAAAAGCTCTTTTATATGTTTTAAGGGAAAACATGGTCACATGGCCCAACAGACAAAGTTTTAATATGTAAATTATACTAAATTGTAATAGAATAAACCACACAGCTTCTGAGTAGAATACTTATCTGTAGTCACTAAAGTTTTTAACCAGTGTAAAAATTCATCATGATCGTCTGAATAAACTGTGAGTTGAACGATTGTGCTCATCCCCATTTCCTTAATTCACAACAGTAAAGAAGCACTTACATCCATTAGTATCTGAAAAACATAAAAGCCAAAATAAACGAATATGTACAAATGTTTTAATGATAAACATGCATTATGTATAAATGCAGTAACTAAACAGTGGTCTAAATGAATATTGCATGTCAACTGTGCCACTCATGGAAGAAAATATATAATATCTCCATATTTGCAATGGTTTCTTACTTTAGGGCTGGATACACTGGGATTTACTAGCTGACTAGTATCAGTCACTACTGGTTTTGTAAGATTTAGACCAAACAATACCTGACTGGGACAGGTTTTGAACTGCACCTGTTTGAATAAACATCTTCCTCAACCACACCCAGTGTCCTTATTCACACATATAAATAGTGTTCTTAAACAAAGTACAAAAATGTAAAATAACGGTTTAAAATAATGCAACTGCGCAATATTATAACTATTTATTGCGTTTAGTAAATGTAAGCATTGATGAAAGTATCTGTAAATATCTGTAAACCATGTTTTCAATACTGCAGGTGCTTTTATCCAAAGCAACTCTTAGTACTGTGTCAAAATATAGTCTAAACAGCTGACAATTAAGAGTCTTATTAAAGGGCCCATTAATGTCAAAATTTTGTTTTTATTTCTACTCAGGTATCTAAGCCACTAGGTTACAACCACCCCACTATATTAATAAACCTGACCCCACTGTCTCGGATTGTGAAATTAATTATAAATAGTTGATTGAAGGTTTTTAATGCAACAGAAGACTTATCAGGTCATAATATATACCCTGTACTTTAGTTACAATACCAACATGAAACAACTATGGATGTCAGTGCTTAATAGCAGTGTTCAGCCGCAAGTTACAACATGTCGTATTCCCCACATCTACAGACACGGTTAGTAAAAAAAATGTAATATGAAGTAATATGAAGTAATATATTAAGATAGTCAACCAGCACATATAAGGTAATATAAAGATAGTCACCCAGCACAAAATTTTATGACATAACTACCAATAAAATATACACAACAACAGATAGTAGTAACCCAAAAACTAATCAAGAACTAATGTAATACTTTAAAAGTAAACTGAAAGTAAACTGTATAAAGTTACCTGTTAGTTGACAAGACCAGACACTGAGACAGGATCTTTATAGTCAGGATCTTTTTAGTCAAGATCTTTTCTACAATAACTTGAAGAAAAGCTGGTTCTGGTATATTTCATAAAGTCACTCTCAGCTCCACCTTGTTTTCCCAGTGTCTCACTGTTCTCTTAGTTCTCCACCCACTAGGCTGCTAAGATTCTCTGAGTCAAAAACAAACAAACACTTCTTTCAGTGTTGCCACACCTATAAACCAGCGCTGGAAAATCCTCGAGAGTTCCACGTCTGAAACTCAAGGCTAGTCATGTTAAGAATCAAGTGCAGATTAGTAGATATATATTCAGATTTTATGTGTATACAGGTAGACGTGTACTCATGTGTGTACAAGGTAGAAGTGTACTCATGTATCGATGGGTATAAAAAGAAAAATAAATTAGTTAGGAGTCAAAATCAAGTGTTCAGGGATTAAGGGGGTTTGAACTGTGGGAAAAAACTAGCACTTGAGTAATCTTGTGCTTATGCATAAAGAACAAACCAAACTTCATACACATTTCTACTGTCATGTTCCCAACTGTAAATAATTGCCATATCACATTACTGTAAATTTAACAGCATGTATGGCTTGGCTACGCCTACAGACAGTTGGCGCCAACCTTGAAATCATCACAGTGTAAACGGCCTGACCTGGCCTTATTTTAATAATTGAGTGATTTATTAATATTAACTACAAGTACATCACAGTAAGTTTATTTATTTGGCTTAAGGTCCTGTGATGCTTGCTGTGAAATATAATTAAAGATCTGCAGTTATTTAGAAATGAGTGAAATCATATCATATGAAGCATCCATTTGCTTTTGTGATGCACAGGCACACAAAGTGAGTAGAAATCTGCCGGGGAGACAAACTAATTACCAGTACGCAAAACAGCATTGGGTTGTTGTTGTTAAACAGTATAAAGTGTACTTAATTTTGGAGAATTTTGGAGAAAATTTGGATCTTGATGGTCGGAGAATAGAACGTAGAACGTTGGATCTTGATGTCAACCTGAATTTCATCCCGACTTTGTTATTCAACCAAAATTTAACGTCAGTTTAACATCTTTCTGATGTCAAAGTGATGTCCTGTGCGTGCTGGGAAATAAATATCAGCTGGTCTCATGTTTTGGGAACATGGAGTAAACAAACATGATCAGAAAACAGTTTGAGGAAGGTCCAGTAGCTATAGTCTAGTGATATTTCGAGCCAGATCTCGTTGTCTGTTTTTGTAAATAGTAATCAAATAGGAATCAAACTGAAGAACACTTATAATGACACGTGGAAACACATTATATTGCTAGTATGCAATACATGGCTTTGAAATGGACAATGGATCTTCTATTTAAACGACCCAGTGAAATACACTATGGAGACACATACATTTGTAATATTTAAACATAATTAAAGCAATACTTTCAGAAATTATTCTGTCGTGCAGGAAAATATTATGAAAAACCACGATTGCTAATATGCAGCGAGGTTAAATAGACGAGTGCTTTTCATCGCAAAGCCATTAGATGGCAGTAGAGTTCTACATCATGAAGGTCATGGGTGCGCCCTAAACTACATTCTACAAGTCATTGCTCTGTCGTTTTTAATGATGTCAGATGCTGACGGTCTTTTTTAAATCTAAGGTCAGTTCTGCAGATGTTTGCGGATTATTGAGCAGAACGATAGCATAACAGGATTTTTAAACCTTTGCTTTAGTTAATATATGTATTCAGCAGAATGTCACGTGTTCTCATTGTGTCTTCAAGCTACTTACTAGGTTCCCTATTTTTCTCTTAACTCCCAAGATTATACATGTATGGAAAGTACACACAACCCTGATTAGAAATAGCAATTACAAAAGTAACAGTGATCACACTTCATGCATGCTTTATGCTTTTCAGGTGGCAATACTGCTTTGAAGCATTTAGGTGTTTCTCCTCCATTTAGGTGTGCCTCTATTTTCCATTTGTTTGTCTGAGAAAATCTTGTTCACCATAGTGCTTTTAGACAAATAGGAATTCATCTGAATTTAAACCAATCGGTGCAGTGAAACACACATTTACACACAATAAGGGGCAGTGAGAACGGTGCTCGGAGGATTGGGCAGCCCTAGCCATGGCAGCCAGCCAGCAGTTACAATTAGGTGCCTTGTTTAAGGGCACATCAGTCGACTCTTGGAATCGAACCAGCAACCTTTTTGATCACAATTACAATTTGCTAACTTTCATGCAACAACCGTTGCTTATAATGAATAATAAATGTCCACACTAGCAACATGTATATTTGTACTGGTGATTAAAACAATATTGATTCACTAAAATGACAGTATCAGGACATAAACCTAGCAGAATTTACAAAGTTCTACTGTAAACGGTCCCTTAAACAAGATCCTAGAAGAGTATATTGTTTTTCAGTGTTTTGCTTTTTTTGTCATGCAAAACCTCGACCTACAACTGACTATCAGCTGTACACAGATATCATTGAGGTCACAAAGACCAAACAGAGCTTTAATCTTACTGAGTCTGATGGCTAAGGTCAAACACACTCTGACCCAGCAGTGTAATGAGTCTCCTTTCACACAGCGTGATAAAGGAGATGGCTCAGAGGTCAAATTTAATGTATGACATTACCGTTGTGATTAGGGGAGTGAATGTAAAATGCAGCGTCCTTCAGCAATCACGAAATGCCCCAAATCACTCTTTGTAAAACACATGATCCATGCTGGTAACAGGCAAGCAACTGCCACATCAGCTTTACCAGCAAGAATACACAAGCAAGCCAAATGGCCATGCTTGCCGAACAGCTAATCCAACACTAATTAACAGAGATACATTGTTAAGTCATTTAATATGCTGGTGTGAACCAGAAAGGATCAAAGGAATAAGAAACACTAAGCCCTTCAGACAGAATCATGACCTTTTACTGAACTCTGTCTAACCCTGTTTGTCTATTCATTCAAAGAAATTCAATTCATATTTTGACAGGACTGGACACAATTCACAGCCTACATTTTGCTTCCCGCAACACCAAATCCATTCAGTAAATCACAGAAGACACTAACTACTAAATCAGAATGTTACAATGCTGTGCTTCAGTGCATACAGACCAGTTAGTAGTTCATGCAGTGTTTTTTATTTTATCTGTGTTTATTGGTGATTTGTAGTCAATTTTTAATACCTGGATAACTAATAGTAAATAAATGGAAATAATTCTAAGAACATTGCACGAATAAATAACAAAAATAGATGTTTTACTGCTTCCGTATTGTTGCTTAACTGTCTCCTTAGCTCCTTAGCTCCACTATCTCACTGAGATTCCTCTATATTATAATATACACAGTACATTACTTATATACGCTGGTGTGTAAAAACACACTAAATACATTTTTTACATACATACATAAGTTTTTACATATTTGTCTATAAGGTGTATGTTATAATTCTATTCCAGAAATGAGTTCATAATCATATATCTGACTGCTTTTGAACACAATTTTTGAACAGTTTTACAACAGATTTCGAATTAGATGCAGCAACTTTTTCTAGATGAAATGATATCATACTCTGGCAGTGATTGGCAGATGGGTTAACCAAAGACCGGTTTCCATGTGATGGCCTCAGTTCCTTTTGGAAAAGCCAAACCCTAATGGCAAAAGCAGCTCTGTATCCACTTAACCAAGATTAGGAACCCACATGATAAAGTCAAATGATCATTGCAAGTGGAAAACTAAACTAAATGATGACCGATACCAAGCTCAGACATTCATGACACAATTCATCTAAACCACTCTGATACACAAATATTCACCCCAAAACCTGATCAGCTCAGCCTTCAAATCATGCTGTGAGGGAAGAGAACATACTGACCAAACTCAATAGCCAGACAATCTTTAAAAAAGAAGCTAATAAGTTTTGTTTTATGGAAAATTAGAAATAGTGTTGAGCAGAAATAATATCTTGGACAATAGACACGCTTGGGTCAAACTAGGGTGAGTATGAAAAAAGTATGAGAGATAATATAAAAACCTTGGTTTAAACAGCAATGTTGTTTCTGGGACTAACTGTGTGCATAATATATAAAGAGTAATATGGATTAGATATTAAATACTTAGTTGAACTTGTTGTGCTTTGTCCAGACGACAGTAAATTTAAAATCAATTGTGATGGTAAGCAAACACATTTAACCTTTATGTTCACACCCAATCCTGTCTTGAAAATGCGTCTGAACGAATGTTGAGTCGATGGCCTGTATTTTTGTAGAAGACATTGATTCTGCTTTTATCAGCAGAATCAGGGGTTTGCAAACCAACCTAACATTGACTCAAATATGATTTTTTTGTTTAAAGTTTGTGACCACTAGTGCAACTGTATTCAAATATTTATATAAAGTTTTGTATTTGAAATGAATTTTTAAAGAAAAACGGCACAGTTTTGGAATGGGAATATATCATCTATCTCTCATTTCAATACAAAACCACTGTCTTTCTGCCAGTCCTTTTAATAATTGTTGCATATAGTGAATGCATTGACAGACAGGCTATAATTATGATGTCACATTTTTGCTTTCTCTGCAACTTGGGCCTCAGCAGCAATTGTAGGCCAACCGAAACATTAGCTGAGTCAAGTGAATCAGGCCTAGTGTTGGCCAATGGAAGGCCATCTTACATTTCTCTTTGTTACACACACGCACACACACACACACATGGAGAGAGAGAGAGAGAGAGAGAGAGAGAGAGGGAGAGGAACCTTGATGCTTTGAGGAGGAAACTTACCCAGCTTCACTGTAAATGTCTTTACTTATTTAAGATTAAAAATTAATGTAGGTATCTAAACAACTTTTAATAAATCTTTACTGAACTCATTCTGCTTCTTTTGTACCTGATTAACATCACACAACTTTGGATGCATGTTTGGGATCATTGGGCCTGTACGAAAATTGTTCAGTTAATAAACCTCATTATAGCCTTGAAAATCGTCCTAATGTAAAGATTCTGAATGCTCCAGTTTCTTAAATTATTTCAGTGCTGCAATCACAATATAAAAAGAGGACACTAAAAAGGATCTCTCATTTCTTCCTTACGCAGGAACCATTTGGAACAATGTCTCTTCCAAACCATGAAATGTAAAGACAAAAATAATGTAATTACTTAGGCAAAAATTCTTATTTTGATATCATGTTTATACTGACTGATATTAATTCAGTTTATTCACACAATATTTATTCATTGCATGAATTACACTTGGGTGGTTTTACAAACTCTGGCAACACTAAAAACTTTTAAGCATTTCTGTAACTATTCTTGTAACTGTAAGATTCTTGCATGCCGAGTAATTCATTCTACTTTCTGCTATAATGTATAAATGTTTGCAGAATTATTCTTATACTGGATTTCAGCGCTCTACATATTTTACTGGATTAAGATTAAGATCATTTTTTCTTAACCATTAAAATGTGATGTATGCTTTGGGTTCATTCTTCTACTGTAGCAACAAAATGGTTTGCCTTCAAACCTGCAAATGCTGAATTTATCATATGCTTGGATATTTTAGACATTTAATAAGCATGTTGTTTTAGGCACAATCCTAATATAAACAAATTTCTTCTTTTAACTGTAAATGCATAGATGTAATAACAGCTCACCCAGCATGCAGCTCATTTAGACAATACTGGTGGATCTTAATTCATTCAAGGCCACTCTTTACTTGATTTGTAGAACATAAAATGTGTCACTTTACAACCTATTATGCCTTTAGAGAGGGTCTATTGCATTGCCATAGCAACCCAACCTGTAGTTAGACATTTGCAGAAAAAATGGCGCAAGGTCTGAGACGGATTACAGAGCTGCATAAGGTGACTGGCAGCAAACAATATGTCTTATCAGAAGAAGAGAGTATTATGTTTACCTCAGTCCTGACAGTCTGTAAGTCTACTAAGATGATTGATGTTCTGAGTTTATCATTCTTTCTTTGAATGCAATGCTGTAGGAAATATAAAACGTATGTTTTATCATAAAATAAAAATAAATAGATGATAGGGTGGCACAGTGGCATAAAGTCTCTAGATTGATTCCAGGGTAAGGCAATGCAGCGCATTATATATA
>JAOTRQ010054993.1:0-14520 GCA_028565875.1 Hoplisoma paleatum | reverse complement strand
CACACACACACACACACACACACACACACACACACACACACACACACACACACACACACACACACACACACATTACCTAGGTTACCTAGGTTATCCTAGCATTAATCTCTCCTAGCAAAACCGTCCCAACAGACATTTCCTATAAAGTGAAACCTTTTGCAATTTGGTTTGATATTTAACCAGCAGCAACAGACTAGATCAAAGATCATGATAAACACATGCGCCTCAACTCTGATACAATCTTCTAGTTTTAAATAAATGTAAATTAAAATTTTAAAGATTGTAAAGAAATGATGTATTAATAAACAAAATTAAATACTGAACTTATTTATCTAGGGTGTTATGGGTGTTAAACTGAGTTAAACTAATTTTTAGTTTTTCGCTTCCTAGAATAAGATGTTTATGTAATGATTCCATAACCATTGTAACTGTTTGTATTTTGTCCCAGTGACATTTAGATCTATTTCAACAGAAGTTTGGAATCCACATAAAGGCCAAATGGGGTCCTTATCTTCCTTGCGCTGATAGTTATAACGTTTTGAGTGGTAGGACAGATCTTATGGCACCATAACACATCTCACAGATTTTTTGCTGCTTGTCATGTAAGTTGCTAACTGTACATCCCCAGCACCATCATCACCGTAGACATCCAAGTTATTTTAAAAAATAAAAAAAAAAAATAAAAGGAGATACAATATATTTTTTTCTGAATTCTGCATATTTTTTGTCAAAAGACATAGGAGTACTTGAATTGGGCACTTGCAGGTTTTGAGCAAAGTTGCATTACAATTCTAACAAGCACTTAATAAGTAAACTAAAAGTTAACAACAATTAAACACATTGCTCAATAACAACCATAAACTGCTTCGTCACTTACATAAAAATGTTCCCAGCACTGCCTAAACCATCACACAAAAAATAACACAAAACTATTACATAATCTAAAACTTATTTTCCATATAAGCACAATCATTTTCTCATCATGAAAAAAGCCCTGTCACATTCTACTAAGGAAAATATTAAACTATCTATGATTTAGAACAGCCTATTAATTGGAAACAAGTGTAAGATAAGGTAACAATTTCTAAAACAATTTTTAAAACAAAAATACTTTGTGCATGAGATATTTTGATCAAATTTTTAAAGCATCATTGCAACCGTCGATTGCTTAACTGTGCAGAATTAAAAACATAAAAGTGAGTATCAAGGGAGTTCACTAATGGGAACTAATATCTAGGAACTAAAAAGTTTCACAGTGGTAGAGATTAAACCGTGAGAAAATGAGTTTTGTGTTTGTCAAATATGTCAAGTGCCCAAATTTATTTAAATGGCAAACTGTTTGCTTGGGATATATCCAAAGAATTTTAGACAAACACCAAAAGAATATCCAGTTCGGGACCTTGGACTTCTTCAGGCCAGGAAAGCTACTGCACTGTGCTTGGATCCACATCCAAAATGTGGATAAGGGAACTCTCAAGCACTATTAGACTAGCGAGAGCAAAATACACTGTAACAGGTTCATCTTGTAAACATGTCATTGATGACTTTCAAGACCTTCAAAAATTTATATACAAAGGTTTTTTATTAATACGCAGTAATTAAATTATACTTACAAAAAACATAATAAGATAGTCCCTGGAATTAAGTTTTTACTCCAAAAATCCGAATTAATAAGGTCTATCCATGAGTCCATAATCTCCACACACTGGATCAAACCCAGGAAATTCTTGCTATGAGGCAAAAGTGCTACCTACTTAGCCACCGTGCCACCCTACATGCAAGTAAAATCTAAGAACAGGAACTTGGACTTGCAGACGAAATTAAATCAATACTGCAAATAAAACTCATGACAAACATGTGACATCACAGGTGAGTGAACTCTTCGTCACCGCATTGGACACAAACACACAATTTTTAAAAGGTGGACTTTTTGGAGAAGACAGATACCTGTCAAAATTGAATTAGGAAACTGACATCAACTACCAAAAAACACAACTTTAATGACTGAAATGAACATCGACACTCCAATGACAAGACATCTAATTCCGATGATATGTGTTATGAGTGTTGCTCACTGTAAGGCAGAGTGTTTATATTCGCATCATACAAAGCAAAGCTTGTGTTAGCTAGTATGTTGGTTCAGTCAGTAAACAGTCATTGATTCCTTGTAAGGTATAGAATTTTCATAGATGAACACACTATAGTTAATACAACATCCTTTGGAATCAATACACAACATACTGGTTGTTATTAAAATTGCTATAAATATATGTGTAGACTAGGTACAGCTTAGTAGATAGCGAGCAAGTGTTAGCTGTTCTGATATGGTGTGGGAAATATTTATAGAAGTATACATAAATATATATCAGAAGACTGTGAAAGTGAAAATGTTTTACAAACTGTCACTCACAATACAAATGCAGAAGTCAAAACTTCGCTATTACATAACCTCTTGATAGTTAATGCCTTAAAATAAAAATTATAACTTTTGGCAATGACCAGCTGATCAGTTCCTGTCAAATGTGTCTGAAGAAAGACTAAAAAATAGAGATGACCAAGCTTTCGGTGTCACAGCATAAAAACTGTGGCCTGCCACAGTAAGTCAAGGCAGCACCCATTTTGCCCACATTTAAGTCGAGATTGGGCGGCATTTTGGCTTAGTGGTTAGCACTGTCGTTTCACAACAAGAAGTACCAAATTTGATCCCTGAGTCAGCCCGGGGGCTTTCTGTGCAGAGTTTGCATGTTCTCCCAATGTCTGCCTGGGTTTACTCTGGGTACTCTGGTTTCCTCTCAAAGCCCAAAAACAAGCACTAGGTTGATGAGATGTGAAATTGTCCTGTAGATATACAGTTCCTTCTAGCACTCTGGGTTGGAGAAAGACCTGCAACTGCAGTGGTCCACAGAGCACTCAAGGGTCAGGAAACCAGTAAAAAAATGACACAAAAAAACCCACTACTTCCCTCTAGCATTTGATACAGTACAAGAAGCTATAGCCTAACGACCAAGAAGTGCAGTTATTGGTGATTCATGTTGCCTCATTTTGTATTGGTTTATTTTCTTATTTCTTTATTATTCATTGTAATATTCAATTGTACAGCACTTGTACACTTAACAAATGTTGTTTTAAGTGCTTAAAATGAACTGACATTCACAGGTCATGAAGTTTGCAAACCTTGTGCACTTTTTCCACATGGGTTCAGAACGGTTCATATAAAAAAATGGCAGTCAACTGGATCAAAGTTCAATTAGACTAAAGTGCGCAGTGCCAGGGGGTAAAAATGCAAGTTAGTGCAGCAGATTATAATGTGTGCCCTTCGGGGAAGTGCGGAATCAAGGTAAGCACTACTGCTGCAAACCAAAGAAAACTCAGCATGACAGCACAGCAATGTGAATGCAGGTTTCACTTTGAAGACCTAATCTCCCTTTGTTTAAAAAGAGGTATGTCTTCTTTAAAGAAAAGATGTTCATGTTGTGAGGATATGAAAGCAGCAGAGCATCAGTGACTGCATGTTTAACCAAAAGCATTTTTTGCTGATACATTTATAATAGTACAACAATGGAAACGATCCTTGACAAAAAATGACGACCTTTTCAAAAGGAAATGACATGCGTTTTCTATATCAAGCATATAAAAACTTTTTAAAAATTTTTTGAAGAACCCTTGTATATTTACTACCAACACTGATTGACTGATCATAGCTCATGTTATTGATTGGCTTACATTATCAAGAAAGCAAGCATTTCGTGTTAAAAACAGGAAAAATGGGCGAGTTATATATTTTACAGTTGTGAGTGGTATATTAGGATGTAAGTAAGCATCAGCTGTGCTGGTAAAGGAAGAGATTAAAGCATTTTAACTAATGAAACATTGCACATTGGAGGATAAAATTCTTCTAAGCTATGCCACAAACACAATCCCCACCAGTCCTCACTGATGCTCCATAGTCATTTCAGTTTAAACCCTGAAAATTTGTTCTACTCACAAAGTTTAACTTCATTAGATTTGCAGCAAGTTGTCTCGATTCAAACCTCAGTACCGACTGTTTCTCGCAAGTCTGCAAATGAATAAGATGTAAGTACTTTAGAGTTTTGTGTTTTTAGCCTAGCTGAGCACAAACTAACTGCTAGCACAGTGTTTTATCCATGCCGAAATGCATCGAGTCATTTTATAATGCATCGAGACATTTTATAATACAGGTAATAATACCTGTAAAGGTTTCAGGGTTTTATAAGATTAAAATGCATTAAAAGCATTTCTCACTAAACAACAGCAACAGATCATTAGCATAGAAGAAAGGTAGTTCAAAAAGTGTCTTCATGAAACTGGGTGGAATTAAATTCGCTTTGTGGAACTTCATGGACATGATGCGTATAGCCTGTGTTTTTTGTATATGTCAGCTTTTTTTTTTAAACCTGTGATTTACTGCCACTGTGGCAGGACTTATAGCAGTGGATAGTAAACCACTTGCATGTAACCAGATCCCAAACACAGAGGAGTACAATGGTTAAAAAAGTTGCAAACCAAAGCACAAAGACATAATTTATTTACTTATTTAATGACATTTAGCATCCTGTTTTACACTTGTTTTATATTCATGACATGAACAGGTAATTCCTCACACAAATTGAATCGATACAAAAGTAACATTAAACACATGCCGTGTTCAATCTGGTCTTTCAAATTCGCCTTACCTGTATGTTTTTGGACCGTGGGAGGAAACCGAAGCAGCTGGAGTAAGAAATATGAAGAACATTTCAACTCTGCAGAGAAAGCCCCGGGAATCGAACCTGGGACATGCTGTGAATCAACAGTGCTAGCCACTAAGTCATTAATAGCAGTTCAAGAAAATTTAATGATTGCAAAGATTATTCAAACATTACATGACTCTAAAAGATAATTTTGGCCCAAAGAAAAATGCGATGTCAGGATGCCTGATAGAACAATCTACATCACAAAACTGATGTTAAGGTTAAAGGACTTTATGGCAGTGCTCATGATTTTTTGGGGGTAAACTGAATTAACATTAATTGACATGCAAGTGATTTGTGCCGATTTGTGCCGTTCCATTGGTTTCAACGGCAAGATGACCCAACAGGTTTTGTTGTAGTAACAGTATTTACAGGTTACAGTGTTTACAGGTTGACAGCAAGACACTGGTTAAGCTCCCGCAGGCCTGATTCGGACCCTTTTGTAAAACCTTGTTGTAGACCATCTGCTTGGGCTACATTACATTATCGTGTGAGTACAATATGGCTATATTGCCTTTCCTCGTACCGAGCTTTGGCCGGAGGTGGTGAAACTTGTGTTTCCCCCTTTTGTCGTTGCATGCTTTATAGATTTAATATTCTGTAACTAAACCACCTCGACATTACAGAGCTACTTTACTTTTTGAAAGAAGCTCATACAAAGGAGTGTCACTTTCCACCAGGTTTTAAATATACTATACTGGTATTATTGTGAATAACATTACATCTCTCACCCCAAGCCAGTAGTGACAAAAACAAAAAAGACAAAATGCAAATTCTAGAAAAGAATCAGTCATGAAGGATATTAAGTAAATGTGTGTAGTAATCACCTGTGAAACTATTCTTGAAGTTTCCTTTCCAGTGCACCAGTTACATTCATTTCCTGAACTTTAACGTATTGAGTTGTGTCTCAAATTGCACACTTCCAAACCAAACAGGAATAGTGTAGTATGTGAAATGCAAATACTTAATACTCACTAAAACTATGTAAAGTGCTCAATGATCTACTGGGTCACGGAAAAGCAATGCAGTTGGAAAAGCTGTACAAAGCAAATACACCGTTAACTCTTAAGTGTCAAACTTAACACACAGTAGCAAGTTGGGAAATCCTCATTTGTTTAATCGTTCGGGGTGTTCCCAATCAAGCACATAGAAAGAAAATATAGTAGTGACCTAGCTGTGTTGTTAATCAGCCATTAAGCAACAAACTTCTTGGAGTAACAGTTTTGAAGAGTTTCTGACATTATGGCATACTAAGTATTTTGCATTGTAGAGAAAGACTAAAAATTGTCGTGCTCATCAACAAATCGATCTCTATAACATCAAAGGCAATAAAAAAATAGATGTAAATACTATACATCACACATGTAAGCAAAATGGCAGTTATATCTTTATGTTTCCATAAGTTTTGCGTATATATTATGTACTCATAATAAATCTTGAAATACAAACATGTAAGTTGCAGGCCAAAAAATATTAAGAGACATGTTCCGTGATGAAACACAATTTAAATTAATGCTAATTATCACCAATTATCACGATATTGGATAACATCATTTAGTAGCCCTCCAGCAATTTACTACCTAAATATAAAAAAATTAAGAATCGAAAATATGCACCAAGCTTGTCAGCATAATGGATGAAAAGTTTGTGATAAAAATCCTCATTGTTATCACCAAGCTCTAGTCTACCCTAGTAAACCCTAGAGTATTTCTGCTCTGTACCCGGTGTTTTCTGTTTCAACCAACCTGCTGTTTCATGACCAGGATAAGGCAGATAAAATAAATTAACGAAACAACAAATCAAATTAAAGTTTATTATTGAGACTAAGTCTCAAGTTAAAAAGCTGCATTCTCATCTACACAACAATGTCTATTCAAGTTAAGATTCACACATTTTGAATCACACTACTAGCACAAAACCCAATCTTTAAACAATTTTGGCTAGATAAAATTCGAACTAAAAACATAACTTCATGTTAAACCTATATAAATATTGTGGACAGATACATGTCTTGTGATCACACAAGACTGTAAAAAATCCATTTTGACCAGAGTTTAAAAATCCACAATACTTGCCTGTGATGTGCAATGATCATCTCGTATGGAGACCAACGTGCTTGTAAAAGGCAAGACAGCAGATGGCTAACATGGGCAAATAGAAAAGAAGAGAGAACTAAGCCACACTAGTGGCATAAATCGGATTAAAAACACTCACAATATCCAGCTGCAATGCAAACACATTAGGACTTACTGAAGAGCACCCATTAGTAACCTGTCCCTGTTATAAAAGAGGCATGAGTATTGTCGAAAATTCTATGTAGTGCATACTGAATGGATTGCCCTCCACCTTATTTATCCATCTCACACATTGGATTCTAAATTTAATGATGCATTTAACTTTTGTTTGACTGCCAATAGGAAAGCTTCTACAGTCAAATCTTACCAAACATGGTATAGACAGCCTGCTAACATTTTACATCACCACACAAATGTGCAAATACACAATAACTGAAGAGCTGATGCATCTTAGGATGTGAAATGTGATTTCATGATGATTTCTCAAAGGTTATCTGCCTAAAAAAATAAAGATGAACTGTTTTTCATCTGAAATCACATACGACAAACATATCTTTATCTAAGGCATGTTCTTTTTCCCCAATGTCATTTTCCTTTGAAATTATTGAAGCAGTAAAACTTTTAATATACCGATTCAATGCCTTTACGTGAACAAGGGTGATACAATGGCGAAGATAGTAGAACTGTCGTCTCGCAGCAAGGTGATCCTGGGTTTAGTTCCCAGATGTGGCAGGTCCTTTCTATATGTAATGTGTATATTCTTCCTGTGTCTGGATGGGTTTCCTCCATGCAGCCAGATAAAAGAGACTAGAGACTAAGACAATTGTCGTATAGGTATCTAGCCCCAAGTATGGGCAAATCATTAAATAAGGATGGTTATGTCAATAAACTCAATCAATAATGCCATCATGATCAGCTGTGGTGACACCAAACAAAAGTAGTAGAAAGAAAATGATGAGATGACAGATTTCTTTTAAAGATAAAGGTAAATTGTAATCTGTAAATTACATACATAAAACATAAAAAATCTAAATGTTCTTGTTATTATGAGTTATTCACAGTTGAATGTATTACATTGTTTTTTGTTGCCGCATTTTACTTTTTATCAAAGGAGCATTAATCGATGGTACACTTTGTTCCTCACCAATTCGTAATGACATAGTGTTCCTAAAATATAAAAACTGCACATAATCACATAAATGTCTCAGTTCCAAAGATATTCACTCTAAAATGACATTTGGCAGCTCAGGTGGCCTCAGCTGCAAAAAACTGAAATCTCGAGAAAAAAAATCGTATCATATCTCAGCTCAGTCTGCCGGCTAGGTATAACAAGCACGTAAACAACAATTGGCCGGTTGTTCATATAGGGGCAGGATTCATCTGGATAAGCTCTCTCTATGAATAAGCTAGAGTTAGGTGTTTTGTGAATTGATTTTTGTGAGGAGAATTGATTCTATTGGATGATTTAAATTTACAGTTAAGCACAATGGGTTTTCTTAAAAATCAGTTTCTCTCCATTTTAATTTCCGCACCGACCTCTCGTAGTTTAGCATAATTTTATCCCTCCTCCCACGCTCTTGCACACAAAAATTGGGTTCTAATTGGTGGAAGTCCAAAACTTGTCTCCACAAATGGAGTAACTACATTATCCATGATAAGGACTTGTTTAGCTACAAAACCAAACCAATTCCATATCATAAAGTTTGTTTGTTGTGTGTGTGTGTGTGTGTGTGTGGTCTATGCTCAAAACATAGTTCACTTTTACTTTGAACTTTTACCGATATTTTTAGTACTAGTACAGTTGATCAAACAAATTTTATACAAATAAAACAAATTATATGCAAAGTTTTTCTCAAAAAAAACAACAAGTACACGAACTACACTCTCCTGTGTCATGCTGAACTTCACATATGAATATATTAGAAACAAGATTCACAGCATTTGAAACACACGATGCATGACACATTTGCCCTGATTCAACACAAAAAAAATAAACCACCAAACAGCATTTATGACATAATTAATGTTAAGTTCATTGTTTACTGTGTTATTTTAAAATAATCTATTATAAAAAAAACAATGCATGATCTGAAACTGTCAAGAAAACGCATTCTAGAACTATTCATGAGAAATGTAAATAAAGCTTTAAAGCAAAGATTTTAGCTTCTTGTTGGACAAAGATTACATCTGGGGTTTTTTTGCCTTATTACAAAAATCTGTTAGATGCCTGAGATCTTACGGCTGATTTATAATTTTGTGATAATTTTGCGATTTTAGCTGACTGGTATTGAACAATGATTGTTGATTCATAAACAAGTTGTTCAAAATAAATAACAAGGAACAGTAATATGCATTGAGCAAATACATTAAACAGTGCTCAAATTTGCATTGTTACAACTTGCAGTACACATTATTTTGGCATGTAATTTGAAAATCATAGGACGATGCAACAACTGAAGTTCATTGATGCTCGCTTGTTACTTTGTGTCTCAATTTGATACAGTAAAATAAATTGGCCTTTTGTCCTTGTGTATGTGCGTGCGACAAATTTATTTTTATATTTGGAGGATCCAAGTTTGAGGGGGCATTGTGTCAATACCACTAAGGTAGTTTGAAGAAAGCTTTCTAAAAACCTCTATGTTGACTCGCTGTTTACAATCAGTCAGTCAGTCATGAGATGACAGTCACAGTCAGTCATCTCATGCACAATCTTAATTGAAGATTTTCAGCCATCACCCAGCTCTAACTAAAGCAATTAACTGATAAATTAATTCTAAAAATTTGGTAAAAACATATGTAAAAGTGAACTGCAAAAAAAAAAACACACACACACACACACAGCCATGCTCAGCAAAGAACACACTCGTCTACCACCTGCAACTACTAAAGAAATTATTTACTTACATTTATTAACTCATTTCACACTATAAATGTAAATTATTAACTGGTTAGTCGTTATTCAATAAAGAAGTCATTGTAAGCTAATGCTGTCCGTTACAAACATCGTTTACATTTATTATCAGCAGTCTACATTTTATTTTAATTGAGATTATGGCTACAGTCTGTACATGAAAAAAGCAAAGATCAGGGTTACAGCCTGATGTATGTCACTATGTATGTCAGCTCGACTTGCATTTGAGGACTGTAATCAATCCAAGAATATTATCTGCATTTATATTATCTGAACGATACACACTGACTCAAACATGAGCTGGAGATATTTATGTGTGTAACTTTTGCTTTAACAAACAAGATTCCCTGGTTCAAGGCTCAACGTTTTGGGCACCCTCAATCAGGCTATCTGGATTAGAACAGAGGGGTGTGACTGGAAAAAGATCTCCATGCTCAAAGCTGATAAGACAGAATAAATCTAAACATTTCAATGTCAAATTCCTAACAGGATTTCTACCCTTTACATTTACTTCAGCATCTTTCGGAAATCTCAAAGGATTTTTCTCTTTAGGGCCATTCATCTTTTGCAAAGTTTCAATTACATTTTTTTTACCATTAAAAAACCCTGGATCTCAGATAGAAGCATGTTTTTGATTGAAGATGCTGAATTGTCCCGAATATGTATGAATACAAATAACAGAAAAACTTGCCACAACTGACTGTTGCTTAACAACTTTCACTGCTTAATGGCCATTTAATGACAAGACTAGATTGGTGGTTAGCATTACTCTAATGTGTTTTATATCCTTTGTATGTTATCTATTAAGGGATATTTTCTCAAATTATTAATTAAATGGGTGTTTCCCGACTTAGAACTGAACAATTGTAAGTTTGCATTTTAGGATAATGGCATGTTTTTGCTTAACACTGACCAGTCCTATAAGAAACCAATGCATAGCACCTATTACGTAAAAACTAACGAAACAACAAGGAAAAACATACACAATATATTTCTCTCCACTGTCCATCCTCACCTAGCTCATTGCCGTTTACATCAGTTTGATTGGTTGTTATGCAGGTTTTTGGATAAGCTGTGCTACATATTGTGCTAAACGTCAGTTTGGCCACTCGTAAAAAATCACCTCAATCTTAATTTGAGGCCCATAAATAAGCCGATACCACAAATGGTAATTAGTAAAATCAGTCACACCAGCAAGAATCGAACCCTTCTGTGTAAGAAAGTAATAATTCAGAAAGCAACAATATGATTTGATTGACTTGGATAATTATTTTACAATGACTATGTTCTTTTTAAACAGCAAGGGGCACTGACAATTTTTTAAACACAAAACACCAATTCAGTATTATTGGTATGGTTTGCTAATTCCTCAAGAACAAAAAAATGTTTATGGTTTGGATAAATCACCAATTTTTTCTACAAAACACGAAATAGTAACAGGAATAAATAACAAAAACTTGTGTTATTTCGTATCAAAAATCATATAGTGAGCCCAATATCGTAAGCCAAGTTCCAGAGTGTATCGTTACATCCCTAGTAGTGCCCATCAAAATGTCCATGCAAACTACAGTTAATCTACATTTACAAGATGTCTGAAAAGATAGTAATCTTACTACATGCACATTGTACATCATCATCCTATTCATGTAAGGTCTTAACCGACTAGTACGTCACACTTGTGAGCAGCATCCAAACCACATTACAAAACAGAACTTAACAGTAAGCTTGGTACTTTTTGTTCAATTATTACTTTGTTTACTACAGGCTGGTCACTCTGGTGTACTGTTCAGTATGAAAGTCTATTAGAACGCAGCTACAAACTGCAAAATGGAGAAAGAGAGAAAATAGTTTGACAATTCAACAGTATACAAGTATAATGCGAGATGTTAGGTAACATGCTAGCATGTTTGAAATGTAATGCTCACTGTGTTAGCTTAGCAAACAGCCATACCACTGTAATCATATAACCTGACATAACTGTTCAAATCTTCTCTACTAGGGAGATAGCAGCTCACTTTATTAGGTTTAAGAACTGCCACAGTCTTTAGGAGAAACACTAAACACTAAACACTAAACAATTCAGTGTCCATATCTAGTAATCTAAATAAAACTATTGTAAACCCAGATTCAATTAATACTGAGCATAAACATATCCTCACTAATGCTGAAAATTATGAAGAATTGTTGTGATAGATTTTGACTAGATAGAACAATGCATTTGTGTTTTTTAGGGTCATAATATGCGAAGATCAGGTAGTAAGCAGTTACAGTAGTCCAGCACCTGAATAACAAGGCACAACCTAGGTGGCTTTCATAAAGAGTAAAAGTCGAGTAATGCTGATGCGGCAGCACAAAAAGAACTGGCATTATTTTAAAGAGGAGTGCTTGCTTTCAGGAAAACCACTGAGGTTTTGTACAGAATCACATTATTTGATCTGGGAGTATCCAGAGTTTTGTTGCAACGGAACAAGATCAATAAGTCAAAGAAATCTTTTTCCATCCTGTTGTTATGCATGCATCAGCTACCAAAATAATGGAATCAACTCCACAACAAAGTATCTTCAGATGCATGTTATATCCCTAGTAATACATAATTGCGGGGCACAGTGGTTTAGTGGCAATCAATGTCGCCTCACAGCAAGAAGTTCCAAGTTCAATACCCAAGAACTATGCATGTTGTCAATGTGGAATTCTGGGTACTCCGGTTACCTCCCACAGGCCAAAAACATGCACCAAGTTGATGTGAATTTGTCCCGTAGATATGCAGTTCCACATAGCACAATGGGTTTGAGAAAGTCCTGGTCACCTACTCTGTCAAAACATTGCCAAAAAACTCTGAAGAGATCGGTAGCAGTCTGCCGAGCCCCCAAAGGTTAGATATGGCTAGAAATGTGTAAAAGAAATTGTATGTTTCATATATCGCAAAACTGATGAATAGACAGATAGATAGAAATTATATTCGTGAAAAATTATGTTCATGAACTGGGCAACATAGTGGCGTAGTGGCTAGCACCTCAGAGCAAGAACTCCTGGATTCAACCCCAGACTAGGAGTGGAGTGATGAGTTTACATGGTTTCCCGATCTCCACGTAGGTTTCCCTTTGGGTGCTCCGGTTTACTGTAAGTCCCAAGACACTAAATTAATTGGAGATGCTGAATTGTCCTGTAAAACAGCCAATAAGCAAATAATCGTAGTATACAATAGTAAACATTGTTGTGCTGCTTCCACACTGGAAGTAAAGGAACAAGATGACTGAAATCTGATGACAAGGGATTAGACACCAACCAACAAGCAATGGTGCTGTGGTGGATGAAAGATTACTATTCAGGAAAGGAGTGTGCCATGTTTTCTTCAGTGACAGACTGTCTTTGGTGCCACATAAACAAGCCGACTTAAAAGTATTGTAAAGATAAAACATATGGTGCTAACCATACAGTATTTACAGAATACTGATTTATGGTCATGTCAAGACTTATTTTATTTGTGATATAATTTAGATGAAATTGAATAAGTTAAATAAGTATGAGTGCATTAGTTTATATGTCGTGATATAATCTTGTTAATGTTGTTGATTATATCACTCTAATGACAACATTAAATAACATTTCCTTGCATGTTACATAACGATTAATACATTAACATTAGCTTGTCTTCATCTAACGCTATGTAAATACATATCTAGTATACAAGAACATTTCTATAGTGTGTATATATTATACTAAGTCTTCTGTATTATACACATGTACAATGTAAACATGGAATTTAACTCACTGTAAGAAGAGTTGATTTCTTGTATTAAAATAATAAAACAAACTAATATAAACACTTGTACATAGAAGTGTATAGCACACAGTGCGTTAGCGGTGTGAGGGAAGGATGGTTGGGCCGCTCTTACCTTCAGCAGAAGCTCCGCTTACAGGCAGCTTAGCTCCGAAAATCCGTTGGAATTGTTCTAGCCACGGTTGTTTTATCTCTTTGTTGCTCTGTCCCTGTTCACCCGGGTTCTCAACACCATACTCCACCCGTCGCTTCTGACTCCAAAAGAACCACACTTCTTTCACGCTATTCTAACGCTTTTCTCCTTAAAACAACTAAAAACTCGACGGATGACGAACAGCCCGCCTCCATGTTCGTCAGATTGGAGTAGCGCGAGTTAACGGCCATGTCATTTCTACTCTCTGATTGGACCATACCGCTGTCACAGACTCTCACTCCAACACCCACCTCCAAAGAGTTTCGATTGGCGCCTGAGATGCACAAGAAAAGCCAAGCGTATCATTTCATTCGCGAAACAGCTGATCAGTCACTGCTTAGACGTGAGTAACACTACTGGATTGGCTGAAATGAGACAAAACTTTTGGGCTGCTGTATCTGATTGGTCTGCAGAGATTTATGGCAAAACGAAGTTTTTGGTTACTGTAAGTGCAATGATAAAATGCTTTCAAATCCTCGATATAATATTTGCCATAAATTATGTCCTTAATAATACAAAGTATTTTAAAATTTGCATTTCTATTTCGTAAAAATGTAAACAAATCAATAAAAATGCAAATTTAGAAAACAAGAGAAAATGATGGTTTTATACATTTATATTATAGCTATTTACCATTATTTATTAATTACACTAGGGATGTGGATCACATCGGTGAATCGATTCCCCTGTCGGCGATGCAACTGCACCGGTACATTTAAGGTGCATCGGTTTACTGCACCGGTACATTTAAGGTGCATCGGTTTACTGCACCGGTACATTTAAGGTGCATCGGTTTACTGCACCGGTAC